>ML796780.1:81758-92472 GCA_009831015.1 Picea engelmannii | reverse complement strand
GGGTTCCCATGAGGTTTTCCCTCTTTCCTCACTTTATTTCAGTGTATCTTTTGTATTTGGGTACCTAACATGGGCTCATTGTCGGGACCCATTCTTTATTTTCACCATAGTGATGTTCAGGGGGGGTGTTGGAGTTACTTCACACACACCTAGGATTTATTTTTCCTAAGTTTTTTCCTTGTTTATTAGTCATTATTCAGTCTCCTACATTTTAGGAAGAATATTCCTCTTAGAGAATATTCTCTTTAGTTTTTACTTCAGTTTGATCAATTGAGTGAAGTCTAGATGCTACATTGGGATTATCCCCATGCAACATTGGGATCATCACCAACTAATGTGAATTGTCCATGAGATCATCACCAGACTAGAAAATTACTCATGATTCCCTGATCTCCTCCTCACTTCACTTTGTTTCAGTCAGTTAACTGAATACTAATAGGCTAGTTAACTCAGACTAGGTGGCAATTCACTCTCGTAACTGCCTGAGAGACTAGACTAGGTGGCAGTTTACTCCCGTAATTGTTGGTGTGTGTCTTGATCACTCTAGACCACCACTATGGTGCATTAGTTACTCATGTAGCCTATATATATTGTAAATTATTCACTCTTTGAGTGTGGAATATGATTAATGAGAATTATTCTATTCTTTCTCTCTTGCTTTTTCTTTCTCAATTTCTCTCTACAAATGTGTGTGGTATTTTCTAGCTAGATCTATTCTGTGTAGGTTCAACACATTTACATATTCTTTGTGCGCATTAAATCAAAACTATGGTGATGGTGAGGCTGATCAATGTTGCACCAAGCTCCACAAATTGCAACCTAACCTATAGTTACAACTTCAAAAACATACTCATCTCCAAAACCGACCCAGTATTTTGCTCCAAAAATATCTATCAAAAACTTGCTACCAAAAAGATTAGATATTTTTTAGCTACCTCATACATCATATATTTATACTACCAAAATGGGTAAAAACACTTACAATAAGGACCCAAAACCCTAACCCTAAGTGGATTAGGTTTGTCCACTTTACAACCTCCTACACGCGGCTGGTCCACGATCCAACCGTTTCCTCGTCGTGTTTTTCGTCTTTCTTCCTTTGAATTTCCTCTTCCTTGCATTGCTTTTCCTTATTGCCCAACACACTGTTTTTCCTTCTTTTCTAGTGCGTGCTCCAACTTTCCTCCAAAATTGTTGCACATTTCCCCAAAATAGCTTGCTCCAACACCACATCCTTGAATGAGAACCCTGGTTGCAACTCCATCGCACTCAAATTGTGGGTAGGGGCTTGCTTAGTCCCCTTCTACAATAGAGATACTATTGGAGACCTTATTCACATGCCTTTCTATGGTTTCAGGATCTACATGTAGGCATAATATCCACACATAATATCATGTATTTTAGGAAATGTTCAAGACTACTCTCATAGGACCCTTAGTCAACTTGGGCTTCTCTTTATCCATTCTTATAATAGATCTATCCCTGGTGCATCTAGGTGAGGTAGTATATAGGTATAGAAATTGTAGAAGCACTCAATCATTGCATCAAACTTATCTGTATCCATGTTGGAAATGTGTTTTCATTGATGTCATAGGTAGGGGGAGATTACTAAACCCAATGAGAATCAAACCAGACATAGGAAGTTGCAAATTAAACCAGAGGAAGAAGGAAATTTCTATGTGAATGAACTTCTTCATAACAAGAAAAGGACTAAGAACTAAAGTGTTAAGCATGTGCCAAAGGAAATACAATTGTGAACAGTCAACCCAAAAAAATTTGATCTACACAATGATGATGAGAAATGGAAATTGGACATTGAACGAGATGACCCCGAAATAGAGAAACAATATATGAGGAACAAGATGGAGGCGAAGATCCTTATCGTTTGTTTAATGATTACAGGTTGTTGAGAATCGATGGCACAAAAGATATCCCAAACAATAATAAGCTTGGTAAGGGAACCACAGTTGAAGTATTAGGGCACAAAAATATATTTTTGCAAAATTATGTGTCCCACATTCGATGGGAAAACTGAGTCCAAATGGTTCATAATGAAAAAGTAGTAATGCATTGTTTGAATGAAAACAAACAAGTCATGGAACCCTGCATGAGAAGTTAATTTTTTTTGTGGAGAACGGTGGACCCAGAACCAGTTAAATCCTAATTTTTGATCACCTAAGATCAATAACCAAGATCAAAGGATTGTTACCATGACATATCATATATCACATGATGATCATGGTGTTAAAGTTTTGGGGGCGCGATGGCCCAATATCCTAGTGGCACGATAACCCAGTGCCCTGATAGCTCAGTGCCTCGGTGGTCTGATATCATGATATTGAACATCCTGCAACATTGAATTCCCAATGCTCTGGTGGCTAATACCCCATGGTCCAGCTCCAGTGGCCACATCAACGCCATGAAAGAATACTCACGTATAGTTCCACATGTCATACCTTGTACAATGTCACGTTAGTTAGGACATGCAGATGAAACCCATGTGAAGATCATGTCAACAACTATTTCACACTGGTATATCAGATATCAAATGAATGGTTGAAGGCATGAATTTTAAGGGCCTAGTAGGCCGATAGGTCAGTGCCCCGGTAGTGGGGTTCACCATATATGATATCGGGAGATCATAAGAAAGTGGAGTGTAAGCACAATGAATGTCTCAGGGGGATGATGGACCGATACACGATGGGACATCTTGGATGCCACATTAGTAGAGACAAACAAATTCCATGACACCAACCATGTTAGTGCATGTAATGTCCCCACTATAATCCTCAATTTAATTAATGCTTAATGTAGATATAATATGTGGCTATGAATAAGCGATGTAATATACTAATTGTATTTCTATGTTTTAATAATGAAATGTAATGCTAGCTACTAAGGGGACATGGACAGAGATGGGGGATGAATTAATCCACAAGAGAGCGGAGGGTATAAGAGAATGGTCAATAGGGGTCCAAGGGGGAAGTACCCATGTATATTAATTCAACCCATTTTCCTAAATTTTCTTTTGGTATATGAACCTTCTAATTTTTTATTGAGTGTTCCCAAAGCTGATCATTGAATACATGTAAGAGGGTGGGTGTGATTGGTCACATCCAACAGTTATTGTGAGCATGGGGGGCCAACTACAATCATCTAATTGGGGAAGTGTGTGAGTCAATCAAGTAAGCCAAAGGAGAGAAAATTTGTATGGGTAGCTACAACAGTTTTACACATTCATTTTTTGGTGCATGAAAAACAAGTAGAGAGAAAGAAAGAGAGCTTGGAGATGGATCATCCATGGAGGGAAAATTCTAGAGCATGTTGGAGTGTTTTTGGAGTGTTTTGGAGTTGAAGATTGAAGAGACATGTTGTCAGGCATGAAGGGTTAACACCTTTGTGAGTTGCACTATAAGAACAAGTGTTTGTTGTTGTTTGTTGGTAGTTTTTCCTAGCAACAAGTCCCCTTGAGTTCTCAACTAAGAGATTCCTAGTTACATGTGCCAAAGAGACCCTGATAAACGAATGGGACACTCAAGGGACTAAGATTAGTGAAGGGGTGTATTCCTTGGGTTGGGCAGGTCAAGAGGAAGAGAAATGGTGGAAAATCTAGATATATGTAGGAGAATGCCAGTGGATTGTGGGAATTTTGAACTATGAGTGGACAGTGAGAGACCACCCTCTTTTTTGGATTACTAGCCTCAGTTTGGGGGTGACTTTCTATTGATATTTGGAGAAACAAGTCTATGGTTGGGCAGAACATTCTTCCCAAGCAGTTGGTTGGACAACTGTTTATAAAAGATAAGTGTTTTATCTTGTTGTTGTTTGTATTATGAGTTTATTTGTTGTGCATTAACTCTGTGTATCAATTTGATTTATATGCTACTGAAATTGAGTTTAATAGTTGCATTTTTTGTTGTTTTAGAATGTTGTAGATGCATCTAAATAAGAGTAACATTCAATAGGTAAATAAGTATTTAATTCATAGCTATAAGCTACAGGAAATTGAATTAGATAATAGAAATTTAATTTTTATGAGCATTCAGTGACACAATGTTCCTCACTTGGGCTAGGGGATGTTACATTATGGTATTAGAGCATATGGTTCAAACACCAATATTGTATGGGCTTGAACCAATGCAAGTTTGGCAAATTTTCCATTGCATATTTTGTCTATGATGAATTTGGGGAAAAATGGAGAAAAAATAGAGTGAAATCCCCAAATTCGTGGGCAAAATCTGAGTTGAAATGATTCATGATTGTCTAAGACAGGTTCAATGGAGTAGATATGCATATTTGCAGAGTTAAATTACACTTGGAAGGTCGAAATTCAAGTTTTAATAGTCATTGTAGTGTTTTGCAGATTTCAATGAATCGACGATCGATATCACATTTTATCACGAGATTCACGACTAGGATTTACTTTAATAAATTTAAAAATTCATAAGGTTGCAACCATTTGAAATGTTGAGTAAATCAAGGGTCAATGTCATTTCTCAATGGGAGATCAACGGCCCAATTCCATCGGGATTTTAGTCAAAAAAATTCTAAGTGCTCGAGTTGGCCAAAATAAAATCTTAATGGCTAACAGTTGGGTCAACTGAATTCAACAGATTGTTTTTAGTCGCCAACAGAAATTATCTATGGTTTGATGCATTGAAGGTTGGGTGTCGGTCAAATTGGCCAATTGTTCTGACTATCCAATAGAAATGGCCGATGGTCGATGGAGAAAAGAGGGCATAATATGGCATGCCATGTCATCATCTACGTGTCATGTCATGCCAACATCCACATATCTTTCCATGTCATTCAAGTCAACACCTTAGAATGATGTGTCATGCCATGTCAGTACCGACGTGTCATGACATGTTAGTAGTTTCCACGTCATCCTAGAAGTGTTCGATGGATGATGGTCAGGTATCGGTCGTGTTATATCACAATTTGTAGCGACCCAACCAAAAAATTATGTGCTACAACTTGGGAAATCCTACACCCAATGTCATCTCAATGTAGGTCCTGCACTTCAAGGGTGACTAGGTCACTCTTGGGAGGTGATCCCGGTGACCCTAGGGAGAATAAGATGTATATGGATGGAGATGAAAGTGAAACCCCTATAATTCAGATCTAAGTGGAGTGAGATGTGGAAAGAGATGTCTTGCAAGTCAAGTGATTGTTTCCCCAAAGGTGTAGTACTTCTTTGGATGATTGTACCTGCCCGAGACACAAAGAAAGACACCTTGCAATGATATATGTTAGTATGGATTAGAAATTTAAGCTTGATGTCCCTAATTTGCAACAGTAGATGACATTTTATATCAGCAAATAAGACATATGAATCATCATGTAAAATCATAAGATTAACAAATGATATTATTAGTGAATTGGGAAATCAATTATGACTTAAATATGGCACTATGAGGCTAAATAAAGCAAGTTGTTATAACATGTATTTTCTGCATAAAATTGTAACCTTATGGTTGTAGCATTCAATGGCATGCAATAACAAAATTAACCATGGAAAAGTGCCAAGAACTAGCCCAAAAAGTGTGCCCTAGTTAGTAGACTAGGTGAGTGAAGTTAGAGAGAATTCTTAGGGTTAGTTTGTGATATAAAAGAGTTTTATTAGCTACGTTCATTTTTGAAACAACAATTAAAGTAGTGGGAGAGAAGGGATGCCCTAGTAGGGTAATATTTCTCTCAATGTGGCATACCAACTCCAAGCAAGAGATCTTTCAAAGACAAAAATTCATGTTTTCCAAGGAAATGATTTTATATCTCCAATGCATAAATAAATGACTAGTGCCTTAAAAAAATAAGTTAATGGAATCAAGTAACTGAAATAGAGATGCTACTTTCTTGGGGGTGTAAATCCTCTTACTTCCCAAGGAAAGTATCTCTAGTTAGGGTTTGAGAATGAGGGGTGTAAATCCTCTTACTTCCTCAAACAAACCCTTGCAACATAAATAAACTTCAAGCAATAAATGATGAAGACTAGAGTGGGGGTGTAAATTCTCTTACTTCCCACTTAGCTCCTAGCACAAAAGTCCTTGACTTGAAACAATGATAGAATAAGAGTAAAATACCATACCAAAATAAAGAAAGATGTTAAGACAATCCACCATAAAATCTAGAAACCATTCATCCAAGGCTAGCACCTCACTCCTCCATCAACCATTCATCAAGATAGCCATAAACAAGTGCACAAGAGACAAAATAAGTCAAGTGTAGAGAAAAATTCAATCCAAGTTCTTCTCACAAGAGGGGGAGTTATGTCCAAATGAGATCTTATGATCTCTTATATATACAAAATGGCACCAAGGTGACTTTTCCACATATTAAAGGGTAAACAACAAGACTAGGGGTCAAAAACCCTGATATTTCCCCCTTTATCAAAGTAATATTAAACAATTCACTTAAAATTTCACTTTTGCACAAATAAAACCCTAATTTTATATGGACGTCACCCCTTTAGGGGATGTTTTGACACTTGGAGCAAGTCATTGGTGTTTGAGAAGCTATGGTAGGCCTCCAAAGGCCACATGTCAAGAATCTATGCATTCTCCTCATGGCCAAGGTCTCATCCTCTTTAAAACATCCATGTGTCAATGAGTGGTAACACCACCACCAAACCCTAGCCCCTAAACATGACGTCAAGCTAAAAAAGAAGATGTTTTCCCCCTCCTAGGAAAATTGTTTGGTATGTGAGGAATAGGCTAAGTCTTTCACATAATCTTCTAGGTCTTCAATAATTCATATCTATGATATGGCATGTGGACCCTCAACATCTAACATGTGGGCTTGTAGCCCCATGGAAGCCTAATCTAGGCTTGTTCTCACAAAATTGTCCACCAACTATGTCATACAAAGACAAATGAGCATGCCCTCCAAGGATATCAAGTCATAACATAATGATAATTTAATCCAATCAATAAATGAGCCACCTAAGCATGTGCATCAAATATCATTATATCAAACAATTAATTTCTCAAAAACCCTATGAGACCTATCAAGCTTGAGTATGGGAGGGTTGACGAGGTGTCGTATTGGGTAGATCTTTCCCTAGGTCAAGAAGAGTTTCCAAGAAATCCCTCTCCAATCCATGTACAGTGGATGAAGTGGTTGGGGTCAAGACTCAATGGGCATATGTATCATGACATATAAAGGGTCGTCGTGTCTCATTCATTGGTACCTTTGTAGAGGGTGTGTGGTACCTTAATCCACAATGGAATTTTTCCAAGCACATTCTTTTCCATTATTTTTTTCTTTCATAATTTTAAGGAAAGGTTGAAGGTCACGGCCTTGGCATGGTGTCTAGATAATGGCAATTTCACCCACAAACATCTAGTGAAAATGAGAAGGTTGGCTCATGGTGAGACCCCCTTTCTCTCATCCATGCAACTAAGATCCATTACCCTGGTTTGGTGACTAGATGATGGAAATTTCATACCACTATATTATCATGGACGTGATAGGTCGGCTCGTGATGAGACCTCCTATCCTTCAACTAACCCTTTAATAAATTTTTATCATATTGTGGTCCCCTTTCCTCAAAGATAAGTGTTTCACTGCTTTCTTGGGTGATCCCTGGGTGAAGCATCTAGAAGGTTCATACAAGGATTTTATATTTTACCCAACATCAATTCCTCTAGGCCTTCAACCCCTTCTTCAAATAGAATAAGGGACAACCCCTTCTTGGGTCAATACACCCTAAAATCCCAATAAGGAAATGGAGGCAAATAATGATGGAAAATCGTAAGTGTTAGCACATGAAATGTTCAGGAGTCAAAACTTTTGACATTAGTCCATGCAAGAGTCTTGGTGTCATGATCATGTTCATCATCATGAAATAAATAGGGATCAACATTGGTCACACCCTTGGTCTAAAACTTATCATTATCATGTGTCTTGTCTCAAAGGGATGTACAAAAGGTTCTGTATGTCATTTTCAATTGTTCGAGGGTCAAGTCAAGTGTCCAATCTACCTGCTGCAAACTCACCTGAAATTTCACAGTGTATCAAGAAGTACCTTATGCACTAATATATCATCATTGTACCTTGGAAACTCGTCAAGGGATATCTCATTGTTTTTAGCACATTCAATGCATCATGTTCTTTAGGTTGGTTTCAAGAAACAAGTCTAACAGTTTGAATGAAGCACGCTGCAAACTGGCACTGCAAACTAGTTGTAGCATATGAAAGAGGATTGGATGCTTCCAACTAAGCCCTAGTATAGTTCGTGAGACGCCAATTGAATATTCAAATACACTAGGTACCTCTTTGGTGATTGTGTGTTGTTTGAGGGTTGATTGAAATGGATACAGTTGTTACATGTTTTTGCACTGCAAACTATTATATATATTTTTTTCTTGCAAATTGTTACATGTTTTTGCATTGCAAACTCTTTGACCCAATTAAAGCCCACAACTTTGGTATCCTAAACCCTGTCCATTTTCAATATTGTTATACCAAAGGAACATCTTACAATTTCCTCTTGCAAACAACATTATCCACTTCCAACCCTGTGTTGTGAACTGCCCATTACAACTGTGCACTGCAAACTGGCGTTGTGAACTTAACCATTGGCACTGCAAACCCTTTGTTTTACACAGAGTTGCTTCAATTCTTCCTGTCTGCAGCCTCATCCAATTTGGATTTCCATTCTTCTTTTATCACCTCCTACTTGCATCATGTTCATCCTCCAACTATTGTTGTGCATACAATTACAACTTAAGTGATGATTTTGGGTCTTGAGCTAAATTTAGCATCTTCATATGATTTCTCCAAGGTCACTTCATGTTTCAAGAGGTTTGTAGCAGGACCTTGAAGGTTTTTCCCAAATTATTATGGAATTTTTTAAAGTTTGGAATCATTTTGGAGGTAAATAGAAACCTATAGAAAAGTTCACAGCGCATGCTATCAAAGGTGTTGCGAATTGGTATTTTGGGACAATTTGCAACAAAATTGTATACAACGGAGTGATTTTTCATCATACCTTTTAAATGACGATCTGATTTCTTATGAAATTTTTTGTGGAGATGAATCATAATATCATGGACTTGCTGACCAAAAATCAGCCTGACCCAGTTCATCGTTTGGGAGAAAAGTTGAATTCATCACCTACAGGAAAGTTTGCAGCGCATGTTGTCAAAGGCGCTGCAAACTCTAATAGTTTGATAAATTCGAGTTGTAGGAGGGATGACACCTATATGAATGGGTTAGAATGGTTTCCTAGGATGTATTTGGACATGAGGTATATGTGTTCTATCACCATATCAAGTAGCATGACCTGTTTCAAAAAACATTTATCACAATAGACAAGATCCAAAAGAATAGGAGCTAGGTGAATTTTTTGTTTCACCTTGTTGTAACAACTCCTAGAGTAAAGGGAATCTAATGCAACCACTTGGGATTTGACCTCTTTATATTAGGAAGGATTTATATACTATATATAGCAGTGGTTTGTTGAGGAAAGGGTGGGATTCATGATCTAAGAGAAGAGAGAGCTAGAGGAGCAGTTTAGTTGCTCATTTGTAAGCCTGGGGGCCTGTTTGTAATCAACAATTTTGCAATTAAATATTCATGAGAGTTTTTTATCATATTGTATTCTTTGTTTTCCATTTCTCTTGTGATCCTCTTGCTTGAATATATTACAGGTTTTGAGGATCATAACTGCCATTGATTGATGGATTCATGAACAACAGAGGATCTGTTGTAGCTTTCCCATTAAATCATTGTTTATTGTTTAAGCAATCTTTAATTTGTTTGCATAAAGGATCTTTGTACAATGGGTGTTATTCATTTTTTCATATTCTATATGCTTCTACTCATCATTATATATCCCTTTTGTCTGGTATACATTTTAATTTCCTTTGATCTGTAGGATGTTATGACTCCATGCCCAATGGAATGCCTCTACAGACAGTTTGTTTCCCTCTATCCCTTTCTTACTCGGCCTTGTTGATCCACTCAAGTATAAACATGTTTTAAATAATTTATATTATGATGGGTACTAGGATTACACCTATAACAGTATAGGTGTGACTTCTAGTGCTAACATTTTTGGCGTCTTTGTCGAGGACGAAGTTGAACATCTTCCCTGGGATGTACGACACATATTACTACCAGTTTTTTATGGTTAGCAAGTATTGGTGAGAGAACATGATGCAATTTTTCACCATGGAGACTCCACACATTTGAAGAAATTGTTAGTAATTCAAATCAAGTTACAGGACTCCACTAAGGAATGAGCTCGAACAAAAAATGGAAGGAAGACACAAGAATTCTAGGTATCAAGATATAAGTTTTCTTCAAGAGCTCATATTTTTTTTTATCAATTATTTCATGTCCTTTCCTTCATATATCAGGAAAATCATCCTTTTCTTTGTTTTCTCTAGTGACCATGTTCACCTGCCTCTTCGAGGGGGCAGCCTCCAGCAAAGCAGAGCTCTATTACAATAATTCTCAAGACAAATACGTATCATGCCTCCTACTATTATTTATACTAAATATATCTTGTAAAGTACATTCTAGAGGAATGTCTTTCTAGAAGCGGAAGCTTCTATCAGGTCTTCTTACATTAACTTGTTCACATTTATTAAATAGGCATTATTAAATCATTTTGACCTTTGTTACATGGAAAATATTTTATTCTACCTAAATGAGGGGTTGGGGAGGTTAGGTCCCTAACACTCTCTCTCTCTCTCTCTCTCTCTCT
>ML796780.1:62589-74394 GCA_009831015.1 Picea engelmannii | reverse complement strand
GGCAGGTGTTAGAATATAGAAGACTGTGCTCGTTTTACCATTGACGATACCCTCGTCACCCAACCATAGGCCGAAGCCACCCTCCGAGCACCTTGACCTTGAAAGAGAAGAGAATCCTAGTAGCAATCCAATAGCCAAGAGAGGCTAATGCACCAAGCAAGAATAGAAACCAAGCTGATCAGATAATCCCACCCAGAAGCTAGTGCACACTTTCCCATAGACTTGCGCACAAGACTGCCACTGTGTTGCGTAGATCCAGTTCTCTCTGCAATTGCTGGGATGTGAATAATGATAACTGGCGCCCTGTATTTATAGTAGTTTGGGAAGGCTTATTGGGGCTGACTTCTCCTACTGGGTACTAATAAACTCATATTAAATATATTTCTCCAGCTGACAACTTGTCTAGGGTTTCCTTCACTTCTTTTCTTCCTTCCAGAATATTCTAATCTCGTCATAGGTCACAATAGAGGTTCATACCTCCAAAAGCTACCATAATATTAACACTCCCTCCTAGCTAGGGAGGTATGATCTTGAGCACAAATAGACCATTCAACTGGTAGTATCATGATCACCGTCATTATTATCCAACTAGATAATCTCTTATGATAACTGGTACAATATCAATTAAAAGAACACAACTATGTCTATCCATGGTAGTACACAACCACGTGACACATAGTCACAACTAGTGGAACATATCCACCATAGTAGTATATCTCTACTGCCTGGAGACAGGCAGTCTCCATAACAATCATCTGATGACAACCTACACAAAAAATATTGTTAAGAATAAACTGAATCATCTAGCCCAATCTTTCACTCACATCTGTGTGATCTGAAAGAATATCTGCCCTCAGTATAGAACATCAACAATGGGCTATCTTCCCTATTCTTCTCAAACAAGGAAGAATGATTGTTTCTGATTTCTAAGCCTGGACCATTCCTCACCCTGGGCCATTCTTCCTACACTAATCAAAGTGCACCTTGGAGAGAATGTATAAACCCTAAGGAATGTCTGAGTCTGGACCATTCCCCACCCTAGGCCATTCCTCCTACACTAATAAAAGTGCACCCTGGAGAGAATGTAAAACCCTAAGGAATGTCTGTCCCTGATTGTTGAGCCTAAACCATTCCCCACCCTAGGCCATTCCTCCTACACTAATCAAAGTGCACCCTGGAGAGAATGTATAACCCTAAGGAATGACTTTCTGGACCATTTCCTCTGTTAACCACAAGAGGAAAAGACTGTCCTGTATCAACCTCCAAAACAGACCATTCCTCATGTTAACCACAATGAGAAATCATTGTCCGACGAGGCGGGCCAGTCTTCTTGAGTAACCCTCAAGAAGAGAGACTTCCCTAGACCACTTCCCATGTTAACCACAATGGGAATTCATTGTCTATGATACATCAGCAATCAGACCACTTCCCATGTTAACCACAATGGGAAGTCACTGTCCGTCAGAAATCTCAATCCACTTTCCGAAAAGGAAAGAATCTGTCCAATCTGGACTATTTTTCAGATAATTATAAATGCTTCAATAATATTTTCAGTGCTCCCTCCTAACAGAGAGAGTCTTCCCTTTTAGCTAAGGGAGTTATTTCCAAGATCCCCATCTTCTCTCGAAAATATGAAAACTTTATTCTGGATAGAGGTTTCGTCAGGATGTCTACTGTCTGCTCATCAGTGGGGATATACTTGAGATTTACCTCTCCTTCCTGGACTTTATCTCGAATAAAGTAGTATTTGATCTCAATGTGTTTCGAACTTTCATGAAACACTGGATGTTTTGATAATATATATATATTTTTTTACTAAAACGGTTATGGGCCTTTTAAATTCACTTCTGGCTAAACGGCTGCCAGTGGCCTTACATTCAAAATTTCAGCTCCAGTGGATACTGCTTGTCCAGTGATACAGGGCCTGGTCATACTAACGGGTCCCTTTACATCAGTTCTGGAATTCACAGAACAGAGACAGGAAATTTCATAATTTCGGCTGCCACATAGAGAAAAAGAGGTTTGGACAGTATGAAACAATATCAAAATGAAAGCATTCGGCTGGAGCTTGCATCCATTCTGAGTGGCTCTTCTTTTGGTTAGATAGATACCCTGCACAGCGAGAGAGTTCTGGGATAACCCGATCGTATCCTTCTTATCCAATAGCGAGATTTGTTGAGAGCACGAAGAGGGAAAGTGCTTCCCAGCATAGGTCCTTCTTCTCCCTCTATTATTCAGAGTCTCACCTATTTCTTCAGGATGCTTGCCCGGGACGTTTGTCTCCCTGGAGGACTGTGATTGGATGCTCTTCCCCGTGATAGCAGAGTCAGGATGCTCTTCATGTCTTTGTTCTGATGCCTCTGTCCTGATTCTAGCGTGACCCTGCACATGTCTTCTCTCAACTGCCTCATACCTTCGCACCTGCACTTTGGATTCCTTCCTGGCAATTTTCAAACTTCTGCATTTTCTAACAGGAGATCTCTTGATGATTCCTTCTCCCCAGACTCTAAGGGATTGGTTCATGATTTTCAACTCCATTTACATTGATGACTCCCTTGTCCAGGGAGGTGCCTCTGTTCTCTTCGTGGTCTGCCAACTGATTAAGATTCCTGAGGACGTGGTAGAACTTCACCTCTTCGAATTCTTTCATCTGGTCTATAACCTTCCTATAATAGTGATCCAAGCCCATGTTTTTGGGAGCCTTCCTCTAATTGAGAGCATGGATAAAAATTATAGAGTCCCCTATGACAGCCAATTTCGAGATTGATAACCTTCTGGCTTGAGCCAGCCCCTGCCAGATTGTTAATATTTCAGCTGTATTATTGGTGTTCTGACCCAACCCCCAGGTAAAGTTGAGCACAATTTTCCCTAAGATGTTGAGCAGGACCCCTCCGCTTCCCGCGGGACCGGGATTTCCTTTCGAGGCCCCATCCACCTACAGGATATTCTTCTCCAAAGAAGATCTCCACTTTATGAACTCTTGTTCCTCCAACCTAATTTCCCAAGGGGAGTAGTGTTTGGAAATTTGCTTGGTTCTGGCCAGGAGGGAGGGATCAAGCTCATGGAACCAGACATACTCATCTTTGGTAGGGGTTACTTCGTTGGTGATATTAGTTTTTGAGGCTACCATATCACCCAGAATCGCTTTCACTTTGAGTGCATTTTGGGCCGGTGCCCCTACTATATCCCTAAAGATCCTGTTGTTTCATTCCAGCCAGAGTTTCGAGCAGACTACTTTCGGCACCCACATCCACCATTGCTTTAGCAGGTTCAATTTGGTAAAAGAGAAGGGAGCCAAATCGACCCAAGAGGTAAACAAAGAGGTAACTGAAGAAGGCAGGGGCACATTCAACTGGCCAAGAATGAGATTCCAAAGTTCCAGAGCAAAGGGGCAGAGGAGAAAGAGGTGGACAGAGGTTTCAACATGACAAGCATAGAGAGGGCATCGAGAGGGCCCTTCCCAGCCTCTTTTTGAGAGGTTTTCCCAAGATAGGATAATGTTGTGCAGTAGGGACCAGCAGAAGAGATCTATTTTTGGAAGGGAGGGATGAAGCCAGAGATTTCTCCACACCGAGGGATCAAGGGCTACCCAAGGAATTGCCTGCAGGGGCTGCAGAACCAGCAACAGCTGAGTAACAGCCAGACGAAGAGCCCCAACCTCTTTTGTCTTTTTTCCTGGCCGAGGTGTGGGAGCACCCTTGAAGAGCATCCAGGAGGGTTCGAGCTTTAGTTTATAAATGTTGTGGATAGTCCCCCAAATCCCACTTATTCCAAGAGCCGCCCTGGTTCCAAGATGAAAGGTCCCATGGGGTGACTTTTCTATTAGAATGGAGCCAACTTTTGATGTTTTCCATCCCTTCCAAAAAACTTAAAGGGGTCTGTCCTAAAATAGAGTCTTCCCAAAACTTGATTTTTCTGCCATTCCCCGGGATCCAAGAGAGATTTGAGGTAATCAAACCAAGAGCCTTAAGGCGGAGAGAAAGGATGGGAGATCCTTTTCTAGTCAAGGGGGGGCGATCAAGGCACCTTTCTTTGTGACCACATAAGTATTTAGTCCTTAGAGCTTTGGAGCTCCAAGTGGTTTTACCTCTTATCATTTTCCAGAGAATCTTACCTCCCATGGCCAGATTCTGAGTGGCCACATCTCTGACTTGCAGCCCACCTTCCATCCTGGGGGCTTTAACCTTATCCCAGCTGATTAGGTGCATTTTTTCCCCTCATTCCTTCCCCCTTCCCATAGGAATTTTCTCAAGATGTTGTCTATGTCTCTCACAATTCCTCTCAGGGAAAGGAGAATGGAGGCCTGGTAGACAGGAAGAGAGGTGAGAACAGAGTTTATGAGGATTAATTTCCTAGCTTTGTTCAGCCAGGTTGCTCCCCAGGCCAAGATCCTAGCTTTCATCTTGTCCAATAGAGGCAGCCACATGCTACTTCTGGGGGCTGCTTTGACTAGCGGGATTCCTAGATATTTAATGGACTCCCACGTTGAAGTTCCTTCCATTTCCAGCACCCTGGAAATACCAATCATTTCTATAGGAGGGCAGTTCCAGCCATAAATTTTACTCTTCCTCAAACTGATTTCGCTGTATGAAATTTTAGTGTAGTCATCCAATTCTTTCTTGAGTGCTCTTGCGGTGGGCAGGTTGGCTTGGCCTAGAAGGAGCGTATCATCGGTAAATTGAGCATGATTAATTCTCTCAACTCTAGGAGAATTTGAGAGGCCAATTAACGTGCGCTGTTGTAGGCTCTTATTCAGCTGAAAACTTAGCACAAACGCTTGTATGGCATAGAGTAGGGGGGAAAGGGGGCAGCCCTGTCTAAGTCCCCTTGAGGCTTGGAAAAAATCAATCAGTCTGCCATTGACCAGGGGGGCGATCCACGGCCCCGCTATACAGGCCCTAATCCAGCGAACCAATTGGGGGTGAAATCCCATCTTGAGCATCATAGGAAAAAGGAAATTCAGTCGGACTCTGTCAAAGGCATTCGCCAGATCCAGTTTGACTGACATTCATTTCTCCTTCCTTTGATAGCTTGAGTGGATAGCCTCTTGCACAAGGATAATATTGTCATGGATTTGTCTCCCCTGGATGAAGCCCCCCTGGTTCTCCGGGATGATCCTGCGGAGGAATTGTTTTATTTTGTTTGCTATTACTTTGGTGATGATTTTGTACCTCGTATTGCAAAGCGAAATAGGACAGAATATTGAAAATATTTGGGCACCTTTCTCTTTGGGGATTAAAGCTAGAAAGGAGGAGTTGGTGCTCCCTCCAATTTTGCTACAGTTCTGAGATTTCCTCACCATTCTGACTAGATCTTTTTGGATGATATCCCAGCAGGCTATATATAATCTGGCCGTGAATCCATCAGGCCCGGGGGCTTTATCCGGGTTCATTGCTTGGAGAGATTTGCTGATCTCCTTAGTCATGATAGGGGCTGTCAACCAACGGTTGTCATCTTCATTTATCAGCTTGGGGACCACCATGAGAGGATAGAGATCTAGTCTAGGAGGGGCCTCCATCTCTTCAGTAAACATATTTTTATAGAAGGAGTGGGTTGCAAGTTTGATCTCCTCAAATTTTTTGAAGGTTTTCCCCTGAAATTGGATCTCTCTGATTGAGTTATGATTTTTTCAGGATTCTGCCTGCTTGTGGAAGAAAGAAGTATTTTTATCTCCTGCTTGAAGCCAGAGACTTCTCGACTTTACTCGCCAGTACTCTTCCTCTCTTCTAAGAGCTTTGTGAAGCTTCTTTTGTAGCTCCAACTCGTCGTTCAACATCGTTGGGGTAACAGGGGCATACTCCATATGAAGCTGGTGATTCTCCAAGGCCCTTTGGGATTTTTTCCTTACCTACAAAGGGGAGGGCAGGTTCTTTGCCCAGTTTTTGAGATCCACTTTGAGCCTTCTCAGTTTCTCTTCCCAAATGAAGAAAGGTGAACCCGACACACTCTTCTTCTAGGACTCCGATACCAGCTCGAAGAAGCCTTCCGAGGAGACCCATAGAGGGTTGAAGCGAAAGGGGATCGGGCCCAGATTTTCTCCAGGGGTCAGGGAAAGGGAGATGGGCTTATGATCCGAGGTGCAGGCTTGCAGGATTTCAGATGAGGCGAAAAGGTCGAGGATTAAAAAGGAAGAGTGAACCAGGAAGCGGTCTAAGCGGGCTACAATGTGCCCCGGTCCCTCTCTTTTGTTGTTCCAGGTGAATTTGCCTTTACTGGGTTTGATATCCTCTAGATCCCAATCCAGCATAATGTCTTCAACCCACTCCCATGCAGGGTATCTTATGGGGGTTCCTCCTTTTTTTCCAGAGAGGGCTAGGGTGACATTCAGATCTCTGGCAAGAATAAGATTCTCATGATGGTTAGTAGAAAGGAAATTATTCAAAGATTCCCAACAATCTTTTTTTTCCGACAAAAGAACCAGAGCATAAGTATTAAAGAGGCTAACCTAATGTCCAGATTCGCGGTGCAACAACTTCGTGAACAACCAATGGATGGTGCTATGTTCTTCGATCAGGTCTAGCGTTGAGGAGTTCCAAAAGGTGGCTAGACCTCCTGAAGCTCCCTTGGCGCTTACGACTCTACCTGCTCCTTTTTTCCAGAAATTTTTACTAGCCTGGAAGGTCTCAGGCTCCTCCATCTTCGTCTCCTGGATCAGAAGTACATCCGGGGAAGTCATTCTGACTAGATCTTTGACAGCTTCTTCTTTTAGTTTACTTCCCAACCCTCTGCAGTTCCAGGAGACGTAAAGCATTAAGAACTGGAGGGAGGGGGTGGATCCTTTCGAAGCCTTACCTTTTTTTGAGGATCTGGTTTCTATCATATCCAGGATAGTATGCTGAACTCCTGCAGTTACATCCCTGTATGGTTTATCCTCCCTTTTTTTCCTCTCTGGTTTCCTTCCTCTAGGGGCCTTCTCAGGGGTTCCAACATGACTGTTGGTCTCTGTGGCCCCCTCATCTGTATATATGCCCGTTTCGGAGCCTAAAGGGATGTGCTCCTCATCCGACTTCATGGTTTCATCTGCTGGAGGGGTTTCATTGACCGGAATCGGATTTTTTGGGGCTGGAGGGGACTGAGAGACTATAACGATTGGCTCTTTCATGGTTTCCTTTGGCTTTTCAGCACCTTCTTTCAGAGGTTCCTTCTGAGGGTTTTGTTTTGAATATGATGGTTGGCTCGCCTGCTCTAGCCTTGGGTCTTTGGATTTAGGTCCTGGTTTTGTTTTCTTGACCTTTTACCAGCCTTCAGCATCTTCCTTTTCTGGGCTTTGGTTCTTTGGGCAATTCCTCTGGAAGTGTCTGTGCTCTTGACAGGTTATGCACTTGAAGGGAAAGTGTTCATAATCGAGTTTCTGGTAGTGAGACTAGTTGCCCACAATAAGCTTCACCGCCTCTAGGAGCCCTGCCTCAAGATCCACTTCAACACATATCCTAGCACAGTTGTAGATGGACTTGTTGTCTGCCTTATCAATGAATTTCCCTATTCCATTCCCTATCTTTTGCAGAGCTTCATAGTTCCAGCAGTGAACCGAAAAGTTGGGGAGCCTGACCCATACAGGTACCTCCTTTGGCAGTTCCACCATGGGATCGAAGTCCGGGGTCCAGCGGTTCAGATACAGCCCCTGGGTTCCCATAAAGTATGGTCCATTTCTGAAAATGAGATCCTTATCTTCCTTGTTTATAAACTCGAAGAGAAAAAATCCACTGCTCAAAGGGTAGCAGGTAACTCCTTGCTTAAGGTGGGGCTTCCGGTTCCTTTGGACCCAAGCGTCGGTGGTTTTTGCTGAGGGCCAAAGTCCCATAAACTGGCCTACCAACCCTCTCTCAGAGAGAGCCAGGGCTATCTTGACTGATTGCGTCTCCGGCAGGATGATTTCTGGGATTTCATCTATCTTTTTTATGAATTTTGGAACAGTAGAAGGGACCTTGCGCTTGCCTCGGCTGGCGACCAGCTTCNGGGGGGGGGGGGAGGGGCCGAATCCCCACCCCCAGGGGCGGCCATGGCCAGCTCTGACTGCAAATACGAACCCTAGGAACTCTCCACAAACCTTATCGCTCTATCGCTCCGTGGTACCTTCATTCTGATAATCTTATACAACTCTTATTATCACAATATATTATGGTCGATTATGGAATCTGATCAAATAAATCAGAGATTAACTTCCTTAGCCATACTGCTTCTGTGCATGCTTCACATGCTTCCATATACTTTGCTTCTGTTGTGCCGAGTGCGATAGACTTTTGTTTCCTACCGCCCTAAGATATCATAGAAGAGCCCAAGCTGAAACACATACCTGAAGTGCTCTTTCTGTCTTCTGCACGTCCTGCCCAATCAGAGTCTGTGAATCCATGAAGTTGGATATCACTGGATGCAGTATATCTCAAGCCATAGTTTATTGTCCCACAAATATATCTTAGGACATGCTTTGCAGCTATCCAATGCTCTTATCTAGGTTCCACCTGGAACTGACTCAATGTATTTACAACAAAGAAAATATCTGGTCGAGTATTTATCAAATACATCAATGATCCAATTAGTTGTTGATATAGAGATGGATCTACTGGATCAGAATCTGGGACTTTCACTTTTCTTATATCTGCATTCATAGGAGTTTCCATGGACTTACAGTCCATCATTCCAAACTTCTGAAGGATCTTCATTGCGTACTTTCCTTGTCCAAGGAATACTTCACCACACTTCTACCATACTTCTAGTCCCAAGTAATAATGCATGAGACCTAGGTATTTCATATCAAATTCAGAAGCTAATTCCTTCTTCCACTGGATAATGAGAGATTCTTCACCTGTTATGAATAGATCGTCATCATATAATAGTAGAATCACAGGTGCATTATCCACAACTTTGTAATAAAGGTTTGGATCTGCATGACTCTTGGAGAAACCAAGTCTTGTTAGATAGTTGTCCGTTCTGGCATACCAAGCCCTTGGAGCTTGCTTGAGTCCATATAAAGTTTTATTCAATCTACAAACGTGAGTGTCTCTAGAATGTACCTCAAACCCTTGAGGTTGTTCAATATATACTTCTTCTTCAATTGCTCCATTCAGAAAAGTTGTCTTTACATCCATCTGATGTAGATTCCATCCCATGGAAGCGGCAAGATATATGATAGCTCTGTTGGAGGTATACCTAGCCACCAGAGAAAAGGTTTCATCATAATCTTCTCCCTCCTTCTGGGAGAACCCTCTGGCCACGAATCTTGCCTTGTATTTATCCACGCTTCCGTCTACTGCATGTTTGATCTTGTATACCCATTTTGAGGTTACCACGGATTTTTCTTTAGGTCTAGGTACAATTTCCCATACCTCATTTTTAATAATGGATTGATTCTCTTCTGTCATAGCTTCTTTCCATTGTCCCTTTTGAACTGCTTCTTCAAATGTGGTAGGTTCTTCATCTAGAAGCTTCGTCATGTATGTTGCATAACTTGAGAATCTTTTCGGTCTTTTACTCTTCCTGAATGTTCCTTCTAGAACCTTGAGTCTTTCTGCATCTTGTAATGTAGCTTCAAGCCAAGCTGGTCGTTTCTTGGTCTTCGGTACGATATCTGAATTAGTGTTTTCACATGGCTCCATAGGATGATCAGGTTGATCCTTTTCGTCATTTTCATTTTTTGTGTTTTCTTCATTAGGTTCTTCAAGATCTTCTTCTTCTATAATTTCTTCGATGGATTTCCTGAAGGCCATCCTTTCATTGAACATTACATCTCCACTGACTTCAATCTTGTGTTGTTCTAGAATATACATTCTATAGGCCTTGGATGAATCATTGTATCCCACGAATATCCCCTTCTTTCCTGAGGGTTCTAGTTTATTCCTTTTGTCCTTGGGAATATGAGAGTAAACTAGACATCCAAATATTCTTAGGTTTTCCATGTTAGGTTTCTTACTTGAGAAGGCTTCCTCTAGTGTCATGTCCTTCAATATATGATGATGAATTCTTTTCTGCACATATATTATCATCATTGTTGCTTCTTCCCATAAGATCATGGATAGACCTTGATCATTCAATAAGCCTTTTACGGTTTCTTTGATAGATCTGTTCTTTCTTTCCGCTACACCATTTTGTTGAGGATTATGAGGAACATTCAGCTCCCTCCTAATCCCTGTCGATTTGCAGAATGAAACGAACTCCTTCGAGGTGTATTCTCCTCCATTATCTGTTCTTAATGTCTTGATCTTCTTGTTGGTGAGGTTTTCTATTTCTACTTTGAATTCTTGGAACTTGTTGAATGCTTCGTCTTTTGTCTTCAGTAGGTATAGCCACGTATTTCTTGAATAGTCATCTATGAAGATTACGTAGTAAAGAGATCCTCCTAGGGATCTGACTGGCATTGGACCGCAAACATCTGAGTGTATTAGATCTAGGATCCCCTTAGATCTATTGTTGTTGTTGGAAATGGTTTCTTGATATTCTTCCCAAGGGCACATCCCTTGCAGATTCCTTCATGTGTAGATTTCAATTCTGGTATTCCTTCAACCATTCTTCTGAGAAAAGGTAATGCTTGATAATTGATATGAGCGTACCTTCTATGCCAAAGCTCATTAGGGTTGACTTCATCATGTACGAGAGCTTCTTCATTTTGTTCTAGTAGTCTATACATATTTCCTTCACAACTTCCAATAACCCTAGCATTCTCTATGTTGGAGTTCTTATGCCATGATAACACCTTTCCATCCACAAAGGCTATTATGTTTCCTTTGTATTCTAGACATGATATCAACACAATATTCTTTTCTAAACCAGGTACATATAAAACATTGCTTAAGTAAGCATGGTTACCTAATTTCAACTTGATGGAGGCTTGTCCAAATCCTTTGACGGGGTAAGTGCTTTTGTCTCCAAGCTCCACTTTGTAAGATGTCTTCTTCTCATTTAGATTTGAGAGTCTAGCTCGATCTCCCGTCATGTGCCTAGAAGCACCACTATCGATTATCCACATGTCATCTTTAATCGTTCCAGTGAGTGCTGAGTAGTGTAAGAGACTGATCGTTTTGCTCATGTCTTTGGTTGACTGGTAACTGGTCATGCCTTGATCCAAAACTTCAACTTCATTGTTTCTGTCTTCTGAGAGAGCCAAAAGGTGCACTGAACTAGGGCACATCTGAATATCTTCTACTTGAGCGAGATGCTCCATCACAAGGTGACGGATCTGAGAATTAGGGTTTCTGCAACTGCTTCTGCTAGTAACCCTAGCTGCAGTGTTTTGGAAGTTGCTCCTGCTAGTAACCCTAGCGGAAGTTCCTCAATGAGCTCAATATCTAGCTGTTATGCTTCCTTCCAGCATTTTAGGCTGAATGAAGGAGGTGTGGGCCCATAACCTATTAGAATATAGAATATTGTGCTCATTTTACCATTGACGATACCCTTGTCACCCAACCATAGGCCGAAGCCACCCTCCGAGCACCTTGACCTTGACAGAGAAGAGAATCCTGGTAGCAATCCAATAGCCAAGAGAGGCTAATGCACCAAGCAAGAATAGAAACCAAGATGATCGGATAATCCCACCCAGAAGCTAGCACACACTTTCCCAAAGACTTGCACACAAGACTTCCACTGTGTTGCGTAGATCCAGTTCTCTCTACAATTGCTGGGATGTGAATAATGAGAACTGGCGCCCTGTATTTATAGTAGTCTGGGCAGCCTTGCTGGGGCTAACTTCTCCTCCTGGGTACTAATAAACTCATATTAAATATATTTCTCCAGCCGACAACTTGTCTAGGGTTTCCTTCACTTCTTTGCTTCCTTCCAGAATATTTTAATCTCATCATAGGTCACAATAGAGGT
>ML796780.1:29201-53735 GCA_009831015.1 Picea engelmannii | reverse complement strand
CTCATCTAGCCATAAAGGATTATGGTTGGAGTCATCACTTAAAAGAGTAGCTTGTTTAGTTGCAGTCCTAGCAGGAGGATATTACCTTCATTTTTCAAATTATAAATATCTTGTTCTAAATTATTATAGGGACAATTTTTATCGAGATTATTTTTCTTATAAAAAGTAGAATTAATAGGTGCAAAATAACAAATTGCTAATTACATCTTCTTAGCATTGGTGTCTAGAATTTCTATCCAAATGTATTGATTAAGAGGGTCAATCTTATGAAGTTGAATGTGAGGAGAAATGTTTTTTCTAATATAACAAGCTATGCCTCCTATCCCTCTACAGTGGGATTTTTTGTTCCATGCCGACCACAAAATAAATCCTTCCATGTTAGGGACCTTAGATTTCTCATGCTCCCAAGTTTCAGCTAGACAGATAATATCAATACCACTCAGGATCCAACTTATCATAGGACCTTTGCGCCATGGAAAGCCACGACAATTCCAAAAAAGGATCCCAAGTGTCCCGAATTCCTATTTATTATTATCCTTCTGGTCCCTATCCCTAACAATAGCTTTTCAATTTCTAATTATTGCCCATTTTCCTTCTTTCCTGGCTTCTTTTACCTTTTGAACTTCTTTCCTTAGTTCAGCTTGGTCTTCGAGAATGAGGTCTTCATTTATAAATATTCCTGACCCTTTTAAGCTCAGAGATTTACTAAGTATACTATATTTATGGTCAGTACAACTTACTTTGACATGGATCAACCTATCTTTGTGATCAATTATTTTTCCTAGCCTCTTTGCTTCTATGAAGTAAGTTGTATCAATTTGTGATTTATTTTTTAATTCTTCTTTTACTATTGCTAGTGTATCCTCCTCTTGTTATTCTTTTATACCAAAAAAACTAAATTTCCTTATAATACTTTTCTTAAAATTAAAAGAGAAATATTAAAAAAAAAAATATCACAATTAATAATTAATAGAAAAAAAATTATAAAAAAATAAATAATAATAAAAAAAATTCTTATAAATTTTAAAAATAAATAAATGAAATTAAAATGAAAAAATAACTCTTTAACATATCAACCCAAAAAAACAAGGTTTCAAATTCTTTGGATCCATATTTAAAGTGTATCTGAATAAATATTTCTTGAATAATGTAACAAGAACTTCCGTCTCCAAAGAAACTCTAGTTAAAAGGCTTGAAACCATATAAAAAGATTCATAGAGGTAAGTTCAGTAAAAAGATTCCCCTAAAAGCTTAGGGGGGTTTTTCCTTCTCAATAAGATGTTCCAATAGGAAAACTCGCAATCACCTCTTTTTTTTTCTAGTTTCCTTTCTCAAGATGTTCCAATAGGAAAACTCGCAATCACCTCTTTTTTTTTTCCAGTTTCCTTTCTCTTTATACTTTAAAGGAGATTCCTTCAATGTGAAAGATATGTCTAAAGGGATATCAACAAGATTTCCATGAATTATGTATGGCCTTCTTAAAGTCTCTCAAGGCTTCTTTTAATACTCCTTTAATTGATACATGAGTGAAAGTCTCTCAAGGTGATACATGAGGGAAAGTCCTATCTAGCCTTTTAATGGGATGGGATTCATCTTCCTTATAAAGAGTGAAAGTCCCATGTAGCCTTTTAATTGGATGGAATTCCTTATAAAGTCATTCCTCACTGGAATAAGAATATGATTAATATATTGACTTCAGATAATTTATGTGCAACTATCCATCACTTAATAGGGAATCCTTACTATCTTATGGCATAACTTATTCCATATTTCATTTCTATTCAAAAGTTGGCATCCTATGCTTTTGTACTTATTCCATGTTTCATTTCTATTCAAAAGTTGGCATCTTATGCTTTTGTTTTTTGTTTGTTGGAGATTATATGGTTGCCTCACATAAAAACTAAAAAACTAAATGCCATGAAAACAAATTTGACTCCTCCTAGGTATACATGCGTTGCATAGAGTATGCATATTTTTGTCTCTATGTCGATGTAATAAATCCCTTCTTCAAAGTTGTTATGAGGGGCACCTTTCATAACAATTTCAAATGACCTCGTTATTGATACATCAATTTTTTCATTGAGTACATTAATTCAATATGTTTTGTTACAAATGGTTATTGTGAATCTAGTGTATTAACTAGATTATTGTAGTAGACCACTTCATGGTTTTAGGCTAGGGTTTTAATAGTATAAACTTAGACAATTAGATGTTGAGTTACGATTAAAGACAAAAACACCATTAAGTGAGTGCACGATGGACAAGTATTACATTGTAAAATAATGTATTGTTGAATAATGAAGAGAAAACTTTTTTTATATATAATTTATACATATAAATTATATAATTATATGTTTTGATATGAGGTTAATTTTTATTTTTTATTGTTTTATTTTTATGGATTAAATATGTTTAATGAGAATAAATGAGTATAATTATTGTTATATTTTAGAGGTTATAAATTTTGAGAGTACATTTCTTTATTTCGAAGATGGTATCTAGAATAAACTCTAGAATATTCAAAGTATAAAGTTGGTTAACAACACGGTTAGAATCCATTTCAAAAATATACTCATTATGAACTCAACATGTTACTTGCAAAAATTGAATCCACGCGGAGAGTATAACAAATATTACTCTTAACCACTCGAGCTAAACCAAATTAACATTTTATTGTTTTTTCTTTTAACAAGAATGAGTATGTTATATATTAGAGAAACAATAGAAAATTGTTGGTACAGTTACAACCTGTATTCATCGAACCAAGTTCTTCATAACCTTTAGTTCCTACTCTCTAAAGCAGTATTATTAAGGTAAGTTATTGTATCCTTCGTTTCCATCTATTGATAGGACACCTTTGTGTAGCAGTGTTGTTTTGTTTGCCTCTTTATCCACTTCTCCATTTAATTCCCATAGCATGTGAATTAATTGAATTGAATGGAAAGTGGTTAGAAGGAGCTTGATTTTCTTGAGAATTTGCTTGAGTCTCGTGTGACTCGGGAGATTCTTAGAAATTAGGGCCTGAATAATGATGCGAGAATCCCCGAAAACATTAAGATATGTAATGTTCTTGGATAGAGCTTGAGAGAGTCATTGCCAGAGGGCTAACACTTCAGCTATGTTATTTGTGTCCTCGTCGATTCCCCAAGAATACAAGAACACATTTATTTCCTCAGGATCCAAAAGCACTCCTCCACCTCCTACCGCTCATGGGTTCCCTTTAGAAGCTTCGTCGAAGAAGAGGCTATGTCTCTGCAAAGAGTTTCACCACAATGTGAAGGATGAAGAGTCCATCATGATTTTCCATTGGGTTGTAGAGGGCATAGGAGGAGTTACCAACTTCAAAGACTTTGGGAGAAGGCTAGACATTGAGTATTCTTCAATAGAGGTCAACACTCCTTTATTCGTTGGCAAATGTAGAGAGGATAAAAAGTCCCCCAACATCTCTTTAGCCTTTGCCACCACATGAGTAGCGCTGGAAAACTTTCCTTTGAAAATTCGGGAGTTGCGTTCTAGCCAGAGTTTCCAGAGAATAACCTTGGGAAAAGACGCCCATCAGCGTTTGAGTCGTTCTTTCTTATTGAGGGAGAAGGGACATGAATCCATCCATCTGATGAGAAGGGATGATATCTCAGCAGGGATGGATACCTGACTCATCCAAGGGGCAAACGTAAGGTTCCAGACCTCCATGGAAAAGGGACAATTTAACAGAAGATGGGTTACAGTTTCCTCCTTTGAAACACATAAGGGGCAACGCGTGGGACCTTCGTAGCCTTTTTTTTCTGAGATTGTATCCTATGAGGATGGAATTATGTGTCAAAATCCATATAAACATGTTGATTTTAGGTAGACATTTGGCCCTCCAAATTTTGTTCCAAAGAGTTGGATTGGGAGGAGCAAGCGGCTTAGAATTGATGACTATGTAACCCTCTTTAACTGTGTACAAGCCTGTGTGATATCCCCAACCCCTGTGATCTTTCTTATTTGTTGCGATTAGTGATTTCCCATGGATCAGAGAAAGAAAGATAAATTTTTCATTTTGCAGGTGGCTTGGGCAACTCGGAAGTTTCCATTCTTTCCATGCTTTGGCTTCATCATTGTGTCAGTTAGAAATATCCCATAGAGTGGTTAAATTTTGGGAATGAATAAACTCTTTGAAATTGGAGGTTCCTGACATGGATTCTAAAGGCGGCCCTCCCAGAATCGAATCCTCCCAAATAAGGATATTATTCCCATTACCAGGTATCCATGTTAGCAGAGGATTGAAGAAGCCAACAACGTTTTGACAGATTGTAAAAGTGGGGAATCCTTTTGAGGATTTAGGTTCTTTGTCGAGACATTTCCTCCTATCTCCAGTATAGTATTTCTTCCATAAAGCCTGTTTACTCCACGATATCTTTCTCATTACCAATTTCCACAAGATTTTAGCCCCTAAGGCCATATTTTGGGATCTCAAGTCTCTTATCTAAAGGCCTCCTTCTGAGAGTGGATTTATTACTTTCCCCCACCTGACTAGAGGTAGTTTATTTTCACTTTGTTTTCCCCCTTTCCATAGAAACCTTCTTAAGATTGATTTGATTTTGTTTATAAATCCACTTGGAGCTAAAAGGATGGAACTTTGATAAATCAGAATGCTGGTAAGGACTGATTTGATGAGGACGAGTTTCCCTGCCAGATTAAGCCATGAAACACCCTAGGCTTGGATTCTAGATTTTATCTTGTTAAGTAATGGAAACCAGTGAGAGGATTTAGGCTTGGATTTGAATATGGGGAATCCCAAGTATTTGAATGAGTCCCACTGATTTTCCCCCTCCATTTCCATAACATGGTCTATTTCCACTATTTCCCTTGGCATACAATTCCATCCATAAATTTGAATCTTCCTGTAATTTATTTGGCTCCCTGAAGTTTCCTTGTAGAGATCTAATTGCCTTTTAAATTTTCTAGCTATGATGGTACTAGCCCCTCCCAAAAGAAGCGTGTCGTTAGCAAATTGTGCATGGTTTATGTCTTTGACCCCTCTTGTTATTTTTATGCCCATTTGATCCTGCTAAATTCAACATTGTTCTAGCTGCAAGCTGCATGTTGAAGCTTGAATGGCATAAAGAAAATGAGACAATGGGCATCCCTGTCTAAGCCCTATAGAAGCCTGAAAAAGTTATGTTGCTCATCCATTGACTAACGGGACAATCTAAGGTGACCTGATGCAAGCCTTTATCAAGTGAATGAAAACAGTGTTGAAGCCAAACTTCTGCATTACCTGAAATAAAAATTCATGCTTTACTCTGTCAAAATCATTTTCAAGATCTAATTTCATGACCATACCTTTTTCATTCCAGTGCATGCTTGATTGAATCACTTCCTGGCCAAGAATTATATTATGAGTCATATTCCTTCCTTTGATGAAGCCGCCTTGATTCTCAGGGATGATAGATGGTAGAATACCTTTGAGTCAATTAGCAATTACTTTTGTGATAATTTTATACCCAGTATTACACAAAGAGATTAGACGAAATTTGTCAAACGTTAAATCACCTTTTTCTTTGGGTATTAAAGCTAAAAAATCAGAATTGGTGCTCCCACCAATCTTCTGGCATCTTTGTGATTTTATTACCAATTTATGAAAATATTTCTTTATGATTGGCCAATAGATCTGGAGGAATCGGGATGTAAATTCATCAAGTCCAGGGGCTTTGTCAAAGTCCATACTATCCAGAGCTGATTTAATTTCGTTTAGTGAAACTGGAGCAATGAGATGTTGATTGGACCTTGGTTGGATGAACGAAAGGATGAGGTTGAGAATTTGGTGGAGATTTTCATTTTGGGTTTCACAATCCTCAGTGTAAATCCCTTTAAAGTGGAGATGAGAAACTCGTTTGATTCCTTCAAAATCATTGCCAGTCTGATTCTGGATATGAATTTCCTTTACTGAGATGAAACATTTTCTAGCTTCTGCTTGTTTATAGAAAAAACTTGTGTTCTTATCCCCAGCTTTGAGACAAATAATATGAGATTTTTGTCTCCAGTATTCTTCTTCCTCTCTGCAAGCTATATGGAGTTTTCTATGCAGATCAATTTCTTTCTCCAAACTATCCGTGATTATAGTTCCATCTTCCATATTAAGTTGGTGAGATTCCAATTTTTGTTGGGCTTCCAATATTTGGGTTAAAGGGGATTTCAATTATTTTGCCCAATTTTTGAGAGCTTGTTTCAATCTGTGGATTTTTTCTTCCCACACAAAAAAGGGAGAACCCGATACTGGGATCTTCCATTCTCGGGTGACCAATTTGTGAAAATCCTCATGATGGATCCAGGAAGGGATAAATCGAAAAGGGATTGGACCCAGAGAGGGTTCTTTGGAGATTTCTAGAAATATTGGCTTATGGTTAGAGGCATTGAAGGGAAGGATTTTAGAGACAACGTTGAGGTCTAAAATAAGGAAAGAGCTTTGGACCAAGAATATATCCATCCTTGAAACTATGTGCCCTGGACCAATTATTTTATTAGACCATGTATATTTGCCTCTAGAGGGTTTTATGTCTTCTAGATCCCAATCAAGAATGATGTCTTCAACCCATTCTCAGAAAGGGTCTCTTACTATCGAGCCTCCTTTATTTTCCCCAAGGGATAAAGTGACATTAAGATCCCCTGCTAGGATAATGTTTTCCAGATGATGGCTGCTAAGATACTCTCTTAAAAGGTTCCAACAATTTTTTTTTTCAGAGGAAGAATAGGAACATAAATGTTGAATATACAAACTTGGTTTCTTGACTCCTTATGTAGCATATTGGTGAGTATCCAGTGGGTACAATGATCAATCGTCAATAATTCAAAAGTGGAGGAATTCCACAGTGAAACAATTCCTCCGGAGGCTCCTCTAGCGATGACTGCTACACCTGTTCCTTTTTTCCAAAAGGTTGTGCTGGATTGGAGAAAGTCAGATTCCTCCAGTTTAGTCTCATGGACAAGTATAATGTCTGGATTTGAGGTGCGGAGTAAATATTGCATTTCTTCTTCTTTACTTCAGCTTCCTAAACCTCTATAGTTCCAAGAGACTATCTTCATTACTTACTTTTTGGATTGGAAGTCGCTCTCTGGGAGGGATGCCCTTGATTCCTTGTGCTTCAGGAATTTAACATTGTTTCCAGAATTTGTTGAGATCCTTGGAGTTTATCTTTGTATGTATCCCTTTCTCTTCTTTATTTTTTCGATTTCCTTCCTCTGGTATCAAGTTTTGGGGAGGTATGAGATAGTCCAGTATCTTCTTCCCCCTCATCTTCTTCTAAAATCTCTTCCCCTTGTCCCTGAGATTTGGATTGCAGGGATTTCTCCTGGTTCGAGTGGAGGAGGTGATTATTTGTCAGTTTGGCTTGTTGCTTCTGGATTGATTTTCTTCTTAGTTGTATCATCAGTGATAGATAACTCATTATCTTGATCCCCGAGCATTGCAAAACTATTTTCATTAGCACTTTGGTATTTCTGATTTTTCCTTTCCCTTTTAGAATTGGGTTTAGGGTTTTCCTTGGACCTTTTTGCTTTCTTTCATCCTTCCCCTGAATCTTTCTCTTGCTGTGGAACCTGGATTTTTGGATAGTGCTTTTGGAAGTGTCTATATTCATGACATCTACGACACTTGAAAGGCAGTTGCTCGTAGTCCAATTTTTGAAAGTGTTGCCATTCCGCTACAGTCAGGATGATTTCTTTAGGAAGGCTAGCTTCCAAATCAACTTCTACACAGATATGAGTGCAAGAATACTAAACTTTTGGATTATACTTGTCAATAAATTTCCCAATCCTGTTACCTATAGTTCACAGAGAGGAAGGATTCCAACAGTGAATCAACAGGTTGGGTAGGAGTACACAGACCGAAACTGCCTTTGGGACATCCACTAGAGGGTCGAAATCAGGGGTCCATTGATTTAATTAGAGCCATTTTGGCCACATGAAGTAAGGAGAACTCCTAAAAATAAAGTCTTGATCCTCATTAGAAATGAATTCAAACAGGAAGAAGCCTCTTCCAACTGCATAGCAGGTGAGACTATTTGAGATCAGTGGTCTCCAATTTTTCTGAATCCAGTTATCAGTTGTTCTAGGAGAGGGCCAAAGCCCTGCAAGATGGCTAACTAAATCCCAGTTTTCCAAGGAGAAGACCACGCTCATGAGTTGATCCATAGGTAAATCAATAACAAGAACATCTGCTAGTTTCTTGACGAATTTTGGTAGGTCTTCGTTTACTTTCTTCTTCCCTTGAGAATTTACAAGTATTTTGAATGCTACTACATCGACTGAGGGTGGAGGGGGGGGGGTGGTAGGTGATCGCCTCCAGCAACACTCATTGATGATCAGACCTAATCACAAGGCTCGATAATGGCTTGGGATAAGGGTGGAGAATGGATCCCCTTGGGTGGGAAGACCCAGGGCTTCGGCCCACTAGAACGTTGAGGTGCTTTGACATAGATCAGATCTGCTCAGTCTGTAGCTCCTCGCTATTAAGCTATAACTTATGACAATTAACATTTATTGTTATCATTTTATGAATAAGTTATTATTTTTTAACATTTTTTAATTACAATATAAAATGGAATATATATATATATATATATATATATATATAACTATTAAAAAATGAAAAATATAAAACAATTTTCATTATTATTAACAATAACATGAAAATGAATACAACAACTCCCTTGCAAATGGAAGTAAGGAAACAAAACCTTCTCCATCCTCATTCTTAATATCGTCCAATTTATAATCAATTATGAAAATGAATGATAGTAATGAATCATAAGTTCTAACCTCCTATATAAAAGGAGGGCCGTTTTTAGAATGTTTAACCTTTCTTATGCACAACTAAAGGGGACGCATACAAGTCATGTTACCTCATCATCTCTCACTAAATGGGGATAAGAAGCATACTCCATCTCCTAAATATACTCTCATCTAAAGGGCACATGCTATATCATTTGGTGGCATGATTTATGGCCTTTGGAGGCCCAACATTCTTCATCAAAGACTCAATGTCTCTCCTAGAGGCCCTATGTCACCCTTTAGGGCATGTCGTTACCCCTAAAAGGGAATTTTCTTTTTGTAAATTTGAATTTTAATATGTAAAAGTACAAATAGGGAGGTAGACCTCTCTAATTTGATGTTGACTTTTCAAAAAGTGGACAAAAGGGTTTTAGGCGACCTCATATAAATAGAGGTCATCCCTTTGTCATTTGGATCATAACTCACTTGAGAATTACATACTTGTTGGATGAAATTTTTCCCTACTTGGGAAAATTGCATATCTCTCTCTCTTGTGCTATTTGGATGCTAGTACTTGTCTTTTGATGAAGGAATCTAGGGTGTTATCTCTTGGATGCTTGTTCTTCGTAATTTTGGTGGAATATGCTGGATAAGAAAGGCTTTTTTCATGTTTTTTCTTGGAATTGGTAAGGAATTTATACATTAATTGTGTTTTTCTTCTCGTTTCAAGGAAAATTTTTGTAAACCCTTGGAGGAGTATAAAGGCATGCGCACTCCATCAAGTCTACTTTGTTATCATTGAATAAGCTAATTTGCAAAGGTTTTTAGGAGGAGTAAACATAGTTACACCCTCTTAGATTTACCTTGCTATTTGTGTTTTCTCTAGGGAGTAAAAACACTTACACCCCTAGAGAGTTATCACAACTAGATTTTACACAAGAGACTCCATGACCCAATTGATTTGGAACTAGTCTAATTTTCATTGGAGATATAAAATCATTGCATTGGTATACGTGAATTGTTGAGATGTTGCAATTGTCTAAGTTGCAATTGATTCGATATGTTATAAACATCCTTGTGCCCTAAGGGAATCTTGATTATCCTATTGATTCTATTTTTTTCTACAAATTAATGATACATCCATTAGGTTTGCAAAAAACTCATCTTATTTCAAGCTTTTATCACTAATCTACCACTGAAATTCACTTGTAAAACTTGTTTATTGTTCTACTTTCTATTGGCTAATTGTTGGGTGGTTTACTTGTTGATTTATGTGGCTATGTCTTGCTCCTATAGAAAAAAATTTCTATCGACACTTGGATTTCACAATAACTTGTTGATAACACTTAATAAACATCCCTTAAATCCACCAACATTTTTCTTTAAACATTGGAAGTTTGACTAGTCATTGCTAGCCTTATTTCTGATATCTTGTACTAGATTTTGGATGGTTAAATTTAGAGATATTAACATATTTTATTGCTGATATATATATTTCCATAATTATGCAATTTGAGAGAGAAATTATTCTTTCTTGATCCCCATTGTTTTAAGGCTATTTTTTTGATCATTTGACTTGTTCTGAGAAAGGCTAACACCATTTTGCAGGTACATAATACTTGACAATCATTTATCATCCACAAGGCTCATTCGTAAGTCTTATTTCTTCTCCAATATTGACCTATAGGGGTGTTCATTGATCATCCTCTGACTTTCCATATCAATCCCACTAGGTTCACTGGGATTCCCCCCTTGTGGTGATTTATCATCACTAAAGTGAGGGGAGTGTCTATCTAAGGTGACAGTGGATAGGTACTCCCGTAGTTGTCACATGTTCATGGATTGGGTTGGGATTTTCCCAAGATAAAAATTATGCGATATCATTTTGGAACTGTTTCCAGGGAGGAGTTTGAATCCTCTTTTGATCCCTAACAACAATTTGACAAGATTTGATCCCAAATCCTTTACCCGTAGCTTTCTTGGCGACTCCACTTGAGCGAATTTCCCTTTCCATTCTTGATGAGCCTTTATTAACTTTCATCTAGTGACTCCACCATCCCAAAATCCACCAACCTTCCCCCCAATAAGATTCAATTCTTCTAAGGTTTACCAAAGAAGGTCCCCTCATAGCTCGACAGGTGGTCAAGAAGCATGGAATGGATCCGAACCACCTTGATTATCACAGTGATTGTGAGTTTGATGTACCTCAACAAGTCATTGAATATTATCCTTGGGAATTTCCTTTTGAAAAAGAATATTGCATAGATAGACTACTTCCTAGGACAAATGAGTACAAATAAAATCTTGTAGAGTTCCAAGGAAAAGAACCTGGATCCATCAAGATACTCAAGAAAGAAGAAGACAAGAAATATAAAGAGCGAGAACAATATATTAAAGACATGGTCAAGGAAAAACCACCTTCAAAACCTTGCATTGAAAACATACCTTATATCAACTTTAGTGAAGGAATATTTGCACTCATGTGGGATAAAAATAAGGGAAATCCCAAGTATGATAAAGGAAATGAAGTTGTATGGCTTGGACCTTACCTCGTTAAGAATAAATATCAGAAGGGAACATATTACTTGTCTACCATGGATGGGAGAAGAATTCCATTATCAGTTGATGGGTCTCTTATTTTACCCTACTTCAAAGGAACTTGACTTCTTCAGGGCCATGGGCCCTAGGTAAGTAGGTAGGTCATTTTCCTTCCCATGCATTTGCATTCATATGATGATGATAAATTAGTTGCATCTACTTATATTTGAATGTCATATCTCATTTTCATTTTGATCTATTTTAATTATTGCATACTTGTTATGATCATTTTGTTTCATCATATTACATGTTAGTTTAGAATTTTTTGAAAAAAATGCAAAAAATTATTTTAAAAACTAGTTGCAATTTTGAATTTTTTATCATACAGACAAAGGGTGAGTGAGCCACCCTCGATATCCAACATTTTGTTTGTTTCAGTGTGTGCAACACAGGTATTACTAGGAGATTCTAAGGTTATCGTGCACTCTGCGATGAGTACATGTCCCTGAGTAGGAGCCAGATGTTATCCCCCATATCTAGGGATAAATAAGGAGATGATGTCTCGAGGCCCTTGGGTTGTAGACATGGAGTACTGAGAGGAAAATGAGCAGTCAGGGTCCCCTATCATACCACACATCACCATTTGATTAATGGCAACAACATCCAGCACACCCAGCTTGGCCCATAGAGGATAGTAGTTATTTCTTCATGAGGCAACAAGTTTGGTATCATGGTAAGTGTCATTTTAATATTTGAAGCATTTGAAAATGTTGCAAAGGATCCTTTCTTGATTTTGAAAACATTTTCTTGGAAACTATGCTTTTTTTCATATTTCACCTTGGTGAGTGTCATGGTTTCCTATTAAGTGTCCACCCACAGGGAAAGGGTTTCTATTGGGGGTTTCCATGAAGGGTCATCGTACCAATCCCGCTCATACTTACCACCTTCCATCACTTCTTCTCCTCCTTTTACCCATCTTTTAGGTTTTTCGGGCTTATTGACCTAAGAAGGGCATGTACCTCATTTGATGGGAAGAAGGGCCACTAGGTTAAAAGGTTCTATGGAAAGAAATATCATGCGATAAAATCTCACCATGGGATCCTAAGAGCAATGAAACACCTCTCTTAAAAAGTGAGGGACCCATAAAATAAATACCTAATCAATTAATTTTGCTTTCCAAGGTAGAGTGTTTATAAGATATGTGTTTCCTTTTTAGTGCCCCTTATTGTCTTCAACTTGGAAAAACATGCAAACCAAGGTAAAGTGTATGTGGGATATGAATTTCCTTTTTAGTCTCCCTTATTTTCTTCAAATTGGTAACACATGCAAAATAAATGGCTAATAAAGGGTTTGGAAATATATGCTTTAAAAACAAAAAGAGGAAAAGGATGTAGTCAACCCTCAACAAAGGCACCCATAAATGAGACAATATGAGCCCTTGTATATCATGAATCCATGTACCTATAAGTCTAACCGCATCTGCCTCACATTCATTACATAACCTATAAAGGATTCTCCTTCGGAAAATCCCCTATTTGAGGAATTGGTTCACCCAATAGGGCATTATGACACCCCTCCCATATTTAAATTTGGCAAGTTGTATAAGGTCTTTGAGCATTTGTTTATTTTGAAAAGGGGGGATTTGATGCACATGTTTGGGTGGTTCTTTTATTACATATGGATTACTTGGCATGATAATTATGACTTGTGGACCCTTGGAGGGAGTACTTGTTTGTCTTTTCAGATCCTTTACAAGGGAAAGATTGATCATGAAGGCACAAGGTCACTTGGACCTTCATTGGGGAATGAATCCCATAGGTTGGATGATCCACCCCCTCTGCCTAGACACATGGGAAGAGGAAAATTTCCTTTGGAGGCACTTGGAAACCATGATATGACCATGTCCCAACTCATTTCACCCCAACGATGGCCTTGTAAGGCCTAAAATATCACACTTTATTCCCTAGACGTCACATGGGTTTATGATTTTGATGGGTTTTCTCATGGTTGATGGTGATGGTCATGTTTGGATGGAGAGAGAGACACTTGCCACATGCTAGATCACTTGGTGGCATGATTTATAGACTTTGGAGGCCCATTGTTCTTCTTCAAAGACTCAATGTCTCTCCTAGAGGCCCTATGTCACCCTTCAAGGCATGACGTCACCCCTAAAAGGGGATTCTGTTTTTGTAAATTTGAATTTTAAGATGTAAAAGGAAAAATAGGGAGGTCAGACTCTCTAATTTTATGTTGACTTTTCAAAAAGTGCACAAAAGTGTTTTAGGTGACCTCATATAAATAGAGGTCACCCCTTTGTCATTTGGATCATAACTCACTTGAGAATTACATAATTGTTGGCTAAAATTTTCACCCTACTTGGGAAAATTTTATATCTCTCTCTCTTTTTCTATTTGGATGCTAGTACTTGTCTTTTGGTGAAGGAATATAGGGAGCTATGTCATGTATGTTTGTTCTTGGAAATTTTGGTGGAATATGCTTGATAAGAAAGGCATTCTTCATGTTTTTTCTTGGAATTGGTAAGGAATTTTTGCATTAATTGTGTTTTTCTTCTTGTTTCAAGCTAATTTTTTCTAAACCCTTGGAGGAGTATAAAGGAATACACCGTCCTTCAAGTATACTTTGTTATAATTGAATAATCTACTTTGCAAAGGTTGCTAGGAGGAGTAAAAAGGCTTACACCCTCCTAGATTTACCTTGTTATTTGTTTTTCCTCTAGGGATTAAAAAGGCTTACACCCCTAGAGAGGTAACACAACTAGATTTTACACAAGATACTCCATGACCCAATTGATTTGGCACTAGCCTAATTTTCATTGGAGATATAAAATCATTGCATTGGTATATCTGAATTGTTCAGATATTGGAATTGTCTAAGTTGTAATTGATTCTATATGTTATAAGCATCCTTGTACCCTAAGGGAATCTTGATTAGCCTATTAATTCTCTTTTCTATTAAAAAATAATTCTACATCCATTAGGGTTGCAACAAACTCATCTTCTTTCAAGCTTTTCTCACTAATCTGCCGCTGAAATTCACTTGTAAACCTTGGTTATTGTTCTACTTGTTATTGGATAATTGTTGGGTGGTTTACCTACTGATTTCTATGGATATATCTTAATTCTGTATAAAAAAAAATCTACATCCACTTGTATTTCATAATAAATTACCGATAACACTTAATAAATAACCCTTAAAGCCACCAAAGTTTTGTTTTAAAAATTGGAAGTTTGACTAGTCATTGCTAGCTTTATTTATGATATCTTTTACTAGATTTTGGATGGTTAAATTTGCAGTTATTAACATATTTTATTGTTGATATATATATTTTCATACTGATGCAATTTGGGATAGAAAGGATTCTTTCTTGATCCCTATTGGTTTAAGGCTATTGTTTCCATCATTTTTCTTGTTCTGGGCAAGGCTAACACTGTTTTGCAGGTACACAATACTTGGCAATCATTTATCATCCACAAGACGCATTCTTAAGCCTTATTCCTTCTCCAATATTGACCTATAGGGGTGTTCATTTATCATTCTCCCACTTTCCATGTCAATTCCCCAAGGGTCACCGAGATTCCCCCCTTGTGGTGATTTATCACCACTAAAGTGAGGGGAGTGTCTATCTAAGGTGACAGTGGGTAGGTACTCACATAGTTGTCACACATCCATGGATTGGGTTAGTATTTTACCAAGCTACATATTGTGTGATAACAAGTCCCAAATCCATAAATAACTTAATGAGAGAGGAATTATTAAATGTCCATTATGTTGCCACTTTCCAATGAATCATATTCAAGACAGAAAACCCCTTTCTCCAATTTATAAATGTGATAGAGTCAATCGACGTTTTCTGAACATTGGAAAGGAAAATTTGAAGCCAATATCCCTTTTTTGACCATGAGGTAAATGGAAGTTCTCACCGTCAATTGCAACAAATCTTACTAGTTAAAAATCAATTTAGTCAAACAACTCCTTGATTGTGGTAATTGTGATATTTGGAAGAATGGAAACTTCCTAAACTTCTTGATTAACAACACATCTTTCAATTCCACCCAATTGGACACTCAAGACTCAAAAATTGATTCCACTAAGATCCAATGCATAAAAGAGTCAATTTCCATTCCCTATGGGAAAATTCTTGACATAGCTTAACAAAATTTGTAGCTTACTCCCATTATTTGAAGAAAGTCCCATGAACATATCGACATGCATGGCATATTCCAGATCCCTAATAAGCATCAAAGGAGTAGCACAGATTTGTTTAATCTCCTCTAAAATGACCACAACTTTCCTACACTTAATTATACTCACAATTCACCACCTAACAATAAAACCTACCACAACACACATAGCAACATATAATACTAAATTTTTTCACACTGCAACCTCGCCTATTTTCTCTCATAGAAGAATCAATAACCCTTCATTGAAATTTTATCAACAAAATTAATCCCAGGCATAAAAAATTCCTATAAAGAATCAAACTAGCCCTTAACATCCATCACTGCATGATACTTATGTCTTCCCATAGATCTTGTGATGGAGGAAGTACATTAGTCCTAATTCGTAGATCCACACTAAGAATTCACACATAATTATAGTCACAATTATCCAAGATCAAGATGGTATGGAGAATGTCTTGTTGCAGATATTCAACTATAAGATGACACATATGAGAGTTTTGAAGTGAGCCAAGATATGGAAAATATGCTTAAAACTTAATGGGAATATGAGAATGCTCTAACATAATGATTAAGTATGCCAACTATCACAAATTATTCATAATCTCTTCAATTGGTATTTTCTCATCATTACTTGGCATGGGAGAAAAACTCTTAGATGCCTAGGACCTTCATGCTCTGATACCAATGATGTAAAAAAACCCATTCATGAGTACATTTCAACACATAAGAGTGGGAAATAAAACCTTTGACTAAATTTTATCAAACAAAGAACATTCTTATATAGCTTTAAATCAAGAGTACTACCTTGACAAACTAAAAACTAGGAGATAAATCTCAACAAGATCCCCAAAACTAGCAACTAAGAACAATAATAGAGATAGTTAGAGATATGATCTCAACTACTCTACGAGAATAGTAAACCAAAATCTATGTAAATAAAAATCTCAATTATATCCCCTAAGTGTACACACAACATAATCTATCATATGCTAAAAACTAGAATCCCTATCACCATTGTACCACAATGGTTATAGTGAAGCACCACACTACCATACAGAAGACGATCCACCACCAAGAAAGGGAGTAAAGGAAGAAGGGGGTGGTTCTCCACCTAGTTTACAAATGTATCCAAGAGTCATGGGGTGACTAAGGGAAGAAGGGTGGCCAATAAGTTATGCAATATAATATGAATTCATGTCTTCCTAGGTTTTGATTAGTTTTAGAGGAAACTTAGCTCAAATCTTGAGGTTTCTTAGCAAGATAGGATTCCACTGCATAAAAAGGAAAATGGATTGTGGAAACTAAGGAAGAAAACAAATATTTATATATAAGAGGGGCGAAAAGAATGAGAACACTTGAGTATAGGAGAGGTTGAAAACTTTGATGATGCCAACAAAGAGGTTGAACTCCCACTAAGCTCTAAGCCACCACTGATATCCTTGCTTGTACCTAAAATAATCTCCAAGGAAATGCATTACATACATACATACATGCATACATACATACATACATATACTTTCACAACTAAAACTACCAATTAAATAAAAGGAACAACATTATTGATTGGTAGAGAATGTTGGCTACAAGGTTCTCTTCTTGCAATATGACATTGGTGATCCTCTTGAAAGAGGGATTGAGAGGATATAAAAGAAACCCACAAGGGTAAACCCTATATCCAATCTCAATTGGTAAATACAAATGGATAAGTGCAATAGTGAGGTGGGTCCCTATTGTGAGGGAGTTAACAAACACTATAGGTTCATGTAGTTCAAGTTCTTGATGAGATGACGAATCTAATCCTAGATAAAATTTGGGATAGATTTAGTAATATTTGATAATCAAAAGTAGAACCATTACAAAGTAAAAAACATGCCATTTATAGGCCAAGAAAACCCATGAGGGCATACAAGTCACAATAAATAACCATTGAGAGAAATTTGTAGGGATCAACAATTACATCTATGGATCAACTATGCCAATTGCCTGTCCAAACATAAAAAAAAATGGCCAACATCATATTAATGGAAGGAATTCATTATAGGTATAATGTAGAATGGTCAATAAATTATTCTTTGTTTTCCTTTAATATATATCGATTATCTAAAAGTCAAAATGTCGGCCCCTTATTATTAATGAATGTACTTCATTACAAGGATAATGGAGAATGCTTAGATTAGTGTTCTACCTCTTCATTTTCCTTTAATATATATATTGATTATGATTTGTTTTAAAAAGTATCTCCATCATTATATATGAAATAACTTCATTACCAAAAGAAGAGAATGGATAATGGTTGGTTGAATCTTATCCCTCTCCCTTTTGATTTTTAATGTTAAACATCCAAATGTTCTAAATACTAGCCCCCTTTTTATTAATGAAAGATATTCACGTCTAGAAGAAAATAGAATGAAAAATGGTTCACCTATTCCTCACCCTCTCCATTCTTATTTATTCTTATTTAAGATTTATTGATCATCCAAATGATGTGAATTTTTCCTTGTGACCATTATCCCTTTCCACTTTATATATTCTCCCTCTTTTATCTCCTTTTCCACTTTATATATTCTCCCTCTTTTATCTCCTTTAATGTTAATCAATTGTCCAAAAGATTCATATAATGCCCCCTAAGATTAACTCTCTTCTTAACAATGAAATAAATTAATTATAAAAAAAATTGAAAATTTTAAAATTGTTAGTTAACTATGCTTCCTCTCCATTCGATCATCCAAAAATCATAAAGGATTGTCCCATTTTATAAATAAAATAACTCAGAGAAAATGTTTTACATACTCTTATCCTCGTATACTTTCTTTTAATGGACCTATATATTGGATAATGGTGAATGATTAACCGATTCTTATACCATGCCAATCTCCTTTAAATGATAGCAATCATTTAAGATCTACAATATCTTAACTTTTGCAAATTTCCTCTTCTTTACTAAGAAGGAATTTCATAACAAGGAAGATGAAGAATGATCTAATGAATTTTATCCATCTCCACTCTTTTACTTGTATTTCTATTGAATGGATATTGATACTCTTATCCCCATCTACTCTCTTTTAATGAAATGGTTAGCCAATTCGTATACCATGCCAATCTCCTTTAAATGCTAGCAATCATTCAAAATCTACAATGTCTTAACTTTTGCAACTTGCCCCTTCTTATCAAATAAAGAATTTCTTTACAAGGAAAATGAAGAATGTTCTAATGACTTTTATCCACTCTTTTTTTAATTTCTATTGAATGTATGTTGGACAATGGTTCGTTGAGTATTCTCCATCACAACTCATCGATCATTCCAAAAAGTCTTGACATTTACATCTAACTTGTATTATCTATAAAAGAATTATATTACAACAATAATGGAGAATGGTCGGTTAACTCTTGTCACTCTCCATTATATTTTAATGTTTATATAGCATCCAAAAGTTCCAAAGGATATCCCTATTATGGTGGACTTTGAATTAACTAATGCAAACCAAAGAAGAATTCATATACTAATGAATTGTTAAAAAATAAAGTAGTCATAAATGCAAATGACTCTTTTTCCAAATAAATAACTAATGCAATGTATCACTAAATTTAATGATAGAAGAAAATTAATTGACTAGAAATTGCCCATGAGAAGGATAATATTATCCACAACAAGAATCCTAGAGTGTACCTACAACCAAACAACTAGAAAAATACCAATCTTCATATATTAGTCAAATATTAATTATTAGCCAATTATAAAAATAAATAATTAACATGAAATTTGGAAAGGGGAGAGATATAATATATTATTAATCAAAATGATGTTAGATTATTAGTCCCTATACAATCGTAAATTTTGAGATCATCTTCTTATGAGTTGTCATCCATATCTACTGATGAAGTATCATCTTTATCCACTAATGAGTTGTCAATGAGATCTAAATTTAGAGGTGGTCAAATACATGTACTATATATTGCTATGATTGGAGAATATATGTGTTGAGATGGATAACGCCTTTTCTACTAGTACTTGTGTTTTGTCTCCATGCATAGATTAACATGGTATTAGAGCAAGGTTTTTTAGATGACCATGATTTTATTATTATACACTAATCAGGTTCATTGATAACAAACCTTATGAAAATTGATTTCATCTTTTTTTTCGATGAATGGAGAACTGCCTTGGTCTTAGTATTTGGAAATTATCGGGATACTGCTAGAGAGATGTTATAGTGGAAGCATGAATTATGCATAAAGGATTTTCCTATTTGGATATATATGGATAAAACAATTGGAAAACGATTATATGTGCATTTGAATATGATAAGTATGGCATTGTATCTCTACTATATATCGCCATACATATCATGCCTCTATTACATGTTGAATATGTCTCTAAAAGAGTGTTGATTTTTGTTCCCTCACTCTATTAATCCGATACCCTACCCATTGGTTATGAAGGCTCAATTTTGCTAAACGCAATTGATACTTGTGTTTGGTTTTAAAGAGAAATGAGTTGTTAAGTATCTTTCCTTACCTCTAGTTATCATTCTAATTTGGTTTGTAGTTCTAGCTTGTGATATACATGCAACATATCAGCAGTGGATAGCAGTTGTGTTTGTTGTGGTTATATATATATGGAGAGAATCAAAATTATTAAAGATCAGTTATTTTAGTTCAAAATGGGTCTCTGTTTGACTTGAGTTTTTTATTCCAAAAACGATATTTAATTATGAGAATTTATTTACAGTTTGGATGGCCAAAGAATATGTACATTTGGACTATGGAATGAATGATAAGAGATGTTATGAATAGTGCAAGTAAAGATATAGTTTATAGACTCATTTGATTTCATATATATATATATATATATATATATATATGATGTTAAGAATAACCATGGAAATTATGTAATGCTCCCATTTTTGGATTCCCCTGCTCTGCAATCATAGGTGACCTTGTGAGTTTCTGTCAGCCTGACCAGAAGAGTGAAATGAGGTTAATAGTGATATCAGGAAATTTGGAGTAGTCATATGGGGCCCAATGTTAGTGCTAGAGATTTCCCTTGACTACAAAAGAGAAATTCCTAACACATCTTGAAAAGGATTTGATGTTTTGTTGGGATCGTGGATCAGGCAGACTAGATTTAGAAAGAATGGAAAAAAAATGGACTTAAGAACATCTTAGAGCAGTGATCAAGGCCATTGGGCATGGAGTTATCAACGGTATATTATGGATCACGGGAAATTGAACTCAATTCCAAAAAATTTTAGATTAATATGATGAAATATAGAAGCAAGGAAATACACGTATGAAATATACAAGCTCTCACAGGTTGATCCAGCTTGTATATCCATTAGGAAGAACATCCATCGACTAGAAATGCTTCCTAAAAGATGAATAAAGGATATTTAAACAAACTCATAACAAACAGAGAAGGTACACTAAAGCTTTAATGCACAAGATTTCTGAGATGCATAAGCTTTATTCAAATATAAAGAAAATGAATATGGAAAACATAAGGAAGGTACAAACTAACAACTAAATTCTCAGAAATTCGTTATAATAAAAGATTACAAAAAAAGAGGCCCTTCGAGCTTACAATAAAAGCATACAATTTTTTCTCCCAAGTTCTCTCTTTCGAGCCTTCCTAGGTCCAAACCTTGACTTCCTTCCAAAAGGAATATTCCATTGGATCCTTATCCCCAATGTTCGATGTTTCCTTTATAGATTTAGAATGATTGATATTATCCTAAGAATATGGATCTGCTTGCTAAGAATGTTTCTTTAAAATATGAAAAAAAAATATCAAATAATGATATTCCTCCATCGGACATGGAATTAATACTTATTTGTTGCTTGAAATATGGGACTGATAAATTATCAAGAAGCCTAAAAATATAAACTTCCCTTTAGATTCTTTGCGACCTGTGAATCAATCCTAAAATTTTGTTCCCAGTTATGGTGGTAGCCTATCAACACCATATACTATTTTTGGGGAAGGTTCATTAATTTATGCAAATGCAAGTAAAAATTTTTGAGCTTCCCAACATGACTCAGATATAGAAGCAATGTTACTTGAAATATTTGATAGTATCACTTAAGCTACACATTCATGGCTATACCTTGAACCTTCTCCCTTGGATTGTGAGCAAAACACATCATTCTTCTCCACATTAGCTTCAACAAATATTTTTTCCCCTAGATCAAGATCTTTAGATATATTATGTCTTTCACTTGCATGCAAGTTAAATGGATTTACCCCACAATATAACTCATTATTTGGGTAGAACCAGTTTCCCTATTCAAGATGCCTTCATTTTTACCTTCCTTGGACAGTTCTTTGGTATCTAAAGAAGATATAAAACCATTCTCTAGAGACTCTGACTTCATAAATTGCTTTTTTGTAGTTGTGTGGTTTGTTTTAGAAAATTTACCAAAAATTGGCAATTCACAATTGATATTATTTTCACTGATGACTATTCTCTCTCACACTTGTCACATTCCCAATCTGTCATGTATTGTATATAAAAATAACGTATCTCATCTAGATGATGTTGTCTTAAGAGGATAGTAATAGTCTCTAACAAATCAACCAACATAAACCTATTTAGTTCTGGAAAATTGATGACAAAAGAAGGAATATCATCCCTGAATTCATTCAATCCATGGAGTATGGAAAAGTGAATGATTGGAAGCATACGTCTCATGACATCATTGTTGGTTGAAATAACTTGTATAAAGCTAAAATATGATAGTTGTCTAATTCTTAGAAAACCTTGAAAGTGATGTTGGATTACTAAGAGGGGGGGTGAATCAGTAATAGCATAATTATAATCCTTTTTCTCCAAATAATCCAAGTGTTATATCAATGTAGAATTATTTTCCAATAATGAGCAATAAGAAATGAACAATCACACACATACACAGTACACCAGTGTTTTATGTGGAAACCCAAATTGGGAGAAAACCACACAATGATTTATCTTATATGTCTTGAAGAATTACATTCATTGGAAGCACAAACTTCCTTTGTTTTCTAAATGCAACTGGAAGGAGGCTCCAACCCCCTAGTTTCTCAGGATACAACCTGATGGAAGCTCCAACTCCCCAATTCTATGGATACAACCAGAAGGAGGCTACATTAACCCCCTATGTTCTCCGGCTACAACCAGAAGGTGGCTACAACCACTTGTCCTTGCCCCGTCCAACCGCCCTGAAGTAGAAGTAGAATGATGGAACCACTGTCACACTATCACTGTGAGATATACCACTGTAAACATGTACCAATAAACCTAAACCATGCATCAACCATGCACCAACCATGCATCAACCATGCATCAACTTGTACCTCAACCTGTAATCAACCTGTACCATAAACAAGTGCATCAACCATGCACCAACCTGTACCAAACAATCTGTAATCAACCTATACCATAAACAAGTGCAAACAACCATATACCAAGCATGTACTAATCATGTGTCAAGTACTCATCAACTATGACTCATCAATAGGTACCAACATCATCAACTATACACCTCATGTATGTGCCAACTCATCAACTACTTGTCTCAACCATGTACCCAACTTGTACCTCAACCAAAAGCCCTCATCAATTTCATCATCCAAATGTATTTTGTAACTCTGTAATAAACCTAGTGTATATGATCACATACCTGCAAACTTTCCTTAACTTTAACAACAAGAGACTAGCATTTTCATCAAACGTTTCTTTAGTCTCACAAGACTAGTTTTGGATTAGTCAACAACCCTAACTTGAAATAATCATAACTTTGTACCTGTAATGAATAAAGATCTGAAACTGATACAAAATATCCTTAAGTGTGTTTTGTGCAATTCCTCCAGGTTTCACTACTTGGAACCTCTCAGAAAAGGATTTATGGAAAAAATGGCACACCTTGTTGAATTATGGTATATTCTAGAGAGCGACCTTGCAGAGCGTGCCCCGCACGGAATATTTGTTGAATTGATATGAAATTGTTACAAAGAATATTACATACTGTACTCTAACCAAAACACTTGGTATTACTAAATTTGGATATATTATGAAGAATTTATGACGTTTTTACCTGAAACACATGTTTTTGACTAGTTTCAGGACTAGCTGCAAACCGTATTTTCCACGGAGTGTAACTCGAAAAATACGACCCACAAGCTTAATTTTTTACCACAGATACTTGGATATGTTTCCTCAATGTAATATCAATTTCATGATCTGAATCATTCTAGAAAAAATGATCTGAATCATTCAAAAATGGTGAGATGACCTAAAAAAAACATACCTTAGAAAGCATCATCAAAATAATTTATCCTCCCTTGAATTCTGGCCTTCTTTTCTTCACTTTCCTCAGAAATTCAACTTAGATATCCTTTGGTTACCTCAGAAACCTATAGGTATTCAATATAATCAAGTGTTATTTAAATTAGAGAGCCTTTCCTCTTATTTATACTCTCCAAGTAGCTTCCTTAAAAACATCTTCTAGGTCACTTTGTTGGCTTTCCTTATTTTAGGGTTAACCCACTTCTAATTTCTCCATTAAATTTATTATTTAAATAATTTATTTTGTATTCACTTTGAATTATAGTGCACTCATCACTTCACTTTATTATTTACCTTTAAAAACTCTTAAACCACTATGACTACTTTGACCTTTTGGGGCTTCTAGATGACATATGAGAGTCCTCCAACTTCGTAAGGCCATAACTCTCAAACCGTGAGGAGTTATGTGACGTTCCACATACCACCATAAATGGAATGACACGTACTATCCATATAGAATAGTATTACCTAAAAATATATCAAAACTCATATCATTACCGAAGGGGTATACAGGTAACGATATACAGGTGTTGTCTGATGTTACGCGCATAATATCGGCCTAGATTTCCTAAAGCCCTCTTTAGATAAACCTATTGGCCGCCGGACTACTATAGTGTCACCGAGAACAACACTCGGGAAGATACTCTCTAGTACCTGGGTAGTCGGGTAGTACGGCTAAGGGTACGGTCTATCCTCCTTAGTTAGTGCCCTGAGATATT
>ML796780.1:0-15570 GCA_009831015.1 Picea engelmannii | reverse complement strand
GGCAAGGGGTATTTGTTCTTTATGGTTACTTTATTAAGTTGTCTGTAATCTATACACGGTCTAAGGGTGCCATCCTTCTTTTTCACAAACAGGACCGGTGCTCCCCAGGGGGACACGCTGGGTCGAATATAACCCTTATCCATCATTCCTTTCAATTGCAATTTGAGTTCAACTAACTCAGGCATGCTCATCCGGTAGGGTGTTCTAGACACCGGCACTACTCCTGGTGCAAGTTCTATTGAGAAGTCAATGTCTCTTCTCAGAGGTAGACCCGGTATTTCCTCTAGAAACACATCTCGGTATTCTCTCAGGATAGAGTGATCTTCAGGGCTTGGATCTGCATCTTTGGTTGTTTTCAACACCTGTACTGCATATAGGGGATATCCCTTTCGACAATACTTCCTCATTTGTAATGCTGATATTTGTTTCACCGAGACCGGTTTTCGGATCCCTTGAAGGGTTATCCTTTTTCTTTCTTCGTTCACACACTCTAAGGTTTTATAGTAACAGTCTAGTTTGGCTTTATGGGTGGCCAACCAGTCCATACCAATCAACAGATCGTATGAACCCAGGGGTAATACATTAAGGGTTGCTTGGGTGGGGGACTCCCCCAACATTAATTGGCAGGTGGGTACAGCCTCTACCACCTTTCTTTTGGTGCCAGTGGCTAACTATACCAACCATGGTTTAGTTTGCTTTTGTGGCTGTAGCTTACACTTATCAATAGTTTTAGGGGCTATATAACTCAAATTTGAACCAGGGTCAATCAAAATAGATACCAGATGGTTGAAGATCATACCTTCTATTTCCACCACTGAAGCTTGGTGGTCAGCTTGGTTATTATCCAAGGTTGCATATATCTGTGGCACACTCCTTGCCACATCATTGACTATGGTAGCTTCCTGCATGTTATAAATCTTCTGACTGTTCTGTTGTTGGAGTGGACAGTCTCTCCAGAGATGATCTCCTCTGCAATCCCAGCATTCCAAAGGTTTTCTCTTTGGGTTATCAGTCTTCACTGGTATAGGTCCAGAAGTTTTATTTCCGTCCGCCAAGGGAAAGTTCTGTTGGAGTACACTCCGGGTTTGAAAGTTCATTCTGTGGTTCTTCTCATAGTTTTTAAATCCCGAGGATTTGCTCCCTTTCTTCTGAAATTTTGAACCGTTCTTTTGTTTCCAGTCTCCACGAGACTCTGCCCAATGTCCATATTGTTCATGACAATATGTTGCCTTTATTATAGTGTCTTCTAGGGTCCTTGGCTTGTCAAATTCAATTCGGTTCCGGTATTCCTTAGGTAGCCCACTGATGAAGCATTGTGCCTTCGCCTTCTCTGCTTTGATGTAGGGTACATATCTCAGTAAGTCATGAAATTTGTTGACATACTCCTCCATAGTGAGTTGTCCCAGTTTGAGTTCATAAAACTCTTTTGCCTTCTCGTCGAAATACCTTTCCGACAAATACTTCTTCCGGAAGTACTTCTCAAACCGTTTCCAAGATAGGTCCTCCTCGCGGACCCCTTTCATATTCTTAAGGTCTTCCCACCAGATGGAAGCCTTTCCATTTAGATTGAAAGTGGCCACTCGGGCCTTCAAGTTTTCTGAGAAATCATGGACTTTGAAATATTTCTTCAGCCCAAGTAGCCAAGCCTCAGCCTCCTCTCCCTTCTTTATCTCACCATCGAAGGAGGGAGGTTTGGCCTTCCTGAATTCCTCAAATTTATGACTCTTAGAAGTCTTTTGCTTCTTTTGTTTTCTGTGAGAATAGGAACTGGGCCTGCTGCTGGAAGAGTCTTCTAAATCACTAGCTTCCTTCTCAGTAGAATTATCTGGTACTAGTCCTTTACCTTTGGGGTGGACCTTTCTAGATGTGCTTCTCTCAGTGTGGCCACTGACACGACCACGATTCTGCATCTCTGGTTCATGCTGCATTTGTCGTTGTAGGTTGGATAAGCTCTACAGTAAAACTGCATTAATTTCGGTTTTCTTTTCTTGTTCTTTCATCATCCTTTCATTATCGGCCTTGCAGCTTTGCAATTCAACCATTAGACTCCTCACAGTATCAGCTAGGCCTGGAGGGGTTCCTATTTCTCTTCTTTCGTCAGACTCTTCATCTCTGTTGTGGGAGCCTTCTCCCATCTCTTGGTGAGTCACCATTCTCTGCGTTTGTGGATTTCCGCAGTTGATCGTCTGCTTGACTGAAAAGACAAATGCTGACTATTCGTCAAGAGTTAAATTCATTTTTATAAATGGCACATAAATTCATAATTCTTTCACATGCACACACAGTCGGTTTTTCATTTTCCAGGTTCTTAATTCTTGGTAAGATAGTTAAGTCAGGGGTTACTCCTCATAGGAGTGTTTTGAACGAGGTTTATGCACGACTGGTGCATGAGCCCAATCAGGCCGAGTGTTGTAACCATGCTCTGATACCATTTTGTAACACACCCACTAACTAAATCAAATTTTTCTGGTCCTCTGTCGGATTCGAACTCCTAATAACCAAAGAGGCCCAGCGTAAGCTGGCTCTATCTCTCCCCTACTCCATTCCCCTGTGATCGAGGGACATGTTCAGGTCTCAATTCGATCGTAGCATCTCTGGTATTTTGTGCTTCGGTGCTACAGTAATACCTACGTGCCCGACCAATGGGGACAAGTTCCTACCAGGTCAGCAAATGGCCAATAGGAACAATCCTCTATAGGGGCAACGAACCACCAATGAGAACAAGCCCCATTGGGTGTTTAGGTATAATACAGGTGGCGAAAAGGGGAATGCGACACGAGGTTCTTCATGACAGGGAGGGGCCCCACTTCACATGACACACTATTCCGAACCCCCCCCCTCATTAAAGGTAGAATGGCAAGGGGGGTCCGGAATCCACTGGGAAACCATTGATCGCACTGACTAAATCTCGACCATTCGAGAGTTGCGTGCCCAATTCTGGACCCCCCCCTACCGCTAAAGGCAGAAAAATAAGGGGGCTTCGGAATGGAACCTCAGTCGTAGATCTGGGCGATTGAACTCTGGCCATCCAGATCCGCTTGTCTCTTATCCTATCACTTGTTCACGTCTTGCTTAATTTGACGTCTTGTCCCCACATCTAATGGTCAGGACAGACTTAGAGATCCTCCGAAAGAATCTCTCCCATCCATCGGGGTTTCAAATATCACAACATTGAAATACGTAAGCATTTGGTCCTTGGAATCCCCGATATCCCGATATGACATCAGCTTCTGCTAGTCCCCTGGACTAAACCTTTTGGTCCGTACGACCTCCCTCTATATGACCGCAGTCATATCCTTTCATCGGGGTTTTTCCCAAGGGTGCTGATGATTTCCATGCATCCTTCTCAATTGGGTGGTCCCGATTAACTCTCGGGGTTTCGGGACTTTTGATGTCCTGGTTCCTTCGACCTCAGGAATGTCAATTCCCTGATTTTCCGACTCTCATCAGATCTTCGACACCTGTCCCTCTTAACGGACGGCTCGGATTATGTCGGGGTTTTTCACCTAGGACTTCCCCGTCCTCTTGTCCCTGGAAATGTCGATTTCCCGATGTGCCAAATGTCGATGGCGCTTGATCTCCGCCACGTGTCCTCTGCCAATCAGACGGTCCAAATCCTTGTTAGGAATTCGCGTATCGCGATTCCTGATGCAGCGATCTCTTCACTCCTGGAATCCCCGATGGGTTAAATCCTGACTCCTGTCCTGATGTCTGACGCATGTCCTACCGATATCAACGGCTAGGATCCTTTCTTGGGATCTCGTGACCTACAAGGTCTCGATTCTCTTGACCTTCAAATCTTGATGACTCTGATATCCCGATGACTCTTCCGGGACTCCTCATCTGCATATTAGGACTTAATCCCTGCGCACTTTCCCGAGATCTAACGGATGATGGGATTCACAATATTCCTCTATGAATCCTGACCATCGATTCCTCCTCCTACCCATGAGGACTTATCCTCCGTGTAACTTCCACAGATCCGACGGCTGTCGGGATCTCTGCTCAGATCTAACGGTTTTGATGCCACTTTGTGCACTCTTCCACAACTTTATGGACAGGGAAATTAGCGGTCCGGATGTTCTCAGGGAACATGGGGATCTACGGTCCCTAGACTCTTCCATAACCATGAAGGCATAGGAAAATCAGGTGGTAAGGCCTTTAACGTCCTACCTTCTCCTGCTAATCTAATGGTCGTGGGGAAACTGTGGATTCCCCGATGAATCCTCATCCGTCGTTTCGATATTCCTCCCTTAAGCTGCCATCTCGGGTTTTTAAGAGGTTCGTTCATCCTCGTACAAGGTTATTAAGACTTGCACCTTCAAGTTCCTATTCCAGGTCTTGGGTAAACCTTTCCAAGGAGGAGACCTCTCCAAGAGATCTATTTCGGGGCTTTTTGAGAGATGGATGAAGGGAAATAACTTCCTAAGAACGGGCTGGAGGCCTAACTTAATTCAACCTATAATTAGATTCATTTATCACCTTAAATCATGCATGGCTTCCTCTGTTATAAGTATATGTCTATAAATTCTTATCAAAACACTGCACAGACATTCTTACACTGAAATCGTTCACAATTTCACAGATCTATGAGCATATACATTTACATATCATTCTATGAATTTCAAGAGGCAATATGTAAACAAAACACTTATCAGAAGTGACTTCAGAAATGGGTGCAACTACTGAGAGGGGTGCTCGTTTCCACCCAACTGTAGGCTCAGCGACTCCCAAAGGATTTACCACTAGCCAGCCCGAGCTGAGACCACGATGTTCTGAGACTGCGTGTCTCTATCTGCCAGTGACTATGAGCGAAGGTTGTAATCCTTCCTCTCTGCTATCACCCACTCTGCGTAATTCCAGAGTTCCCCTCATGTCTACCCTCTCAATCACCTCTTCCATATGCCTTATCCTCTCGTGAGGTTGCGTGTGGCGCGATTTCCCTCTCACTGATCAGGCCTGATGGCTCTATGGATGGGCAGTTCACCATCCCATCCCTCATCAAGCCATTCGCCTACCAGTCTGCAAGCCATTAATTTTCAGGGCCAGCGAGCCGCTTTTGGTTCTCCAGGCCAGTGGATTCCAAATACGGTATTAAATTCTCGGTGGAAGTTAACGCCACCTTTTCAGGTGCCTTCCACCGCCATCGTGGTCTCTTTTTCTGCACATCCCCTCATCACAGTCCTGCAATAAATGCAGAATGTTATTCACATTCATTGACCTCTTCCTCAAGGTCCATTTACATCACATATTCATATTTATGAGTTTGCCATAGTTCTTGGCCAGTCCAGTTATATTTACAAGTTGGGGGAAACAGGGTGTTACACTTCGATTTCTTCTCCCAATCCTATGATTGCATTCATTGTTTTGTCAAGTCTTAAGAATTAGGCTGCAATATTCTCATCTTCCTTTATTTTTAGTTGTTTGAACTAGCCTCTGTAAGTTTGAAGTTTTGTTGCTTTGACTTTTGTATCTCCTTCATAAATATTTCGATCTTGTCCCAAATATATTTGGTGGATTTACAATGTGTAACTTTGGTGAATATTGATTCACTGAGACCATTCAAAAGTGCATTTGTAGCTTTGGAATTATTCTCACCAAGTTTCATTTCTTTGTCATTTGTTGGTGGAACTGTTGGTACTGTGTATCCATCTACAATTGATTGCCAAATTTCAAACCCCTGTGATTGTATATATGTCTTCATCCTTATGCTCCAAAAAGCATACTTTTTTCCATCAAAGTGTGGTATTCCATTTTTATATGAGTTGGTACTCTCCATGATCTACCTTTCAGTGGTTAAACTGATTTCTAAAGGAACTTGCTCTGACTTCAATTGTTGGATTACTGAGAGGGGGGGTGAATTAGTAATAGCGTAATTATAATCCACTTTATACGAATAATCCAAGTGTTATATCAATGTAGAATTATTATCCAATAATGAGCAATAAGAAATGAACAATCACACACATACACAATACACCAGTGTTTTAAGTGGAAACCCAAATCGGGAGAAAACCAAAGAATGATTTATCTTATATGTCTTGAAGAATTACATTCATTAGAAGCACCAACTTCCTTTGTTTTCCAGATGCAACTGGAAGGAGGCTCCAACCCCCTAGATTCTCGGGCTACTACCTGAGGGAAGCTCCAACTCCCCAATTCTCTAGCTACAACTAGAAGGAGGCTACAACCCCCTATGTTCTCTGGCTACAACCACCTTTCCTTGCCCTGTCCAACCGCCATGAAGTAGAAGTAGAATGATGGAACCACTATCACACTATCACTATGAGATATACCACTATAAACATGCACCAATAAACTTGAACCATGCATCAACCTATACCATAAACAAGTGCATCAACCATGCACCAACCTGTACCAAACAATCTGTAATCAACCTATACCATAAACAAGTGCAACCAACCATGTACCAAGTATGTACCAATCATGTGTCAAGTACTCATCAACTATGACTCATCAATATGTACCAAGATCATCAACTATACACCTCATGTATGTGCCAACTCATCAACTACTTGTCTCAACCATGTACCCAACTTGTACCTCAACCAAAAACCCTCATCAATTTAATCATCCAAATATGATTTGTAACTCTGTAATAGACCCGGTGTATATGATCACATACCTGCAAACCTTGCTTAACTTTAACAACAAGAGACTATCATTTTCATCAAATGTTTCTTTAGTCTCACAAGACTAGTTTTGGATTAGTCAACAACCCTAACTTGAAATAGTAATAACTTTGTACATATAATGAATAAAGATTTGAAACTGATACACAATGTTATTAAGTGTTTTTTATGCAATTCCTCTAGGTTTCACTACTTGGAACCTCTCATAAAAGGATTTATGGAATAAATGGCACACCTTGTTGAATTTTGACGTATTCTAGAGAGCGACCTTATAGAGCATGCCCTGCACGGAATATTTGTTGAATTGATCTGAAACTATTACAACGCATACTAAATAATTTAATATAACCAACAAATATGGTCTTATTGAATTTTGATTTGTTATGAAGAAGTTATGACATTTTTACCCGAAACACTTGTTTTTGACTAGTTTCAGGACTAGCCACAAATCCTATATTCCACGGAGTGTAACTCCAAAAATACAACTACCCACAAGCTGAATTTTTTACCATAGATACTTGGATATGTTTCCTCAATGGCATAGACATTTCATGTTCTGAATCATTTTTTTAAAAATGTTATTGCGAAAATGGTGAGATGACCTAAAAAAAACATACCTCAGAAAGCATCATCAAAAGAATTTATCATTCCTTGAATTCCAGCCTTCTTTTCTTCACTTTCCTCAGAAATTTGGCTTAGATATCCTTTGGTTAACTTAGAAACCTATAGGTATTCAATATTCTCAATTCTGATTTAAATGAGAGAGCCTTGCCTCTTATTTATACTCTCCAAGTAGCTTCCTTAAAAACATCTTCTAGGTCACTTTGCCCACTTTCCTTATTTTAGGGTTAACCCACTTCTAATTTCTCCATTAAATTTATTGTTTAAATAATTGACTTTGCATTCAATTTTAATTATAGTGCACTCATCACTTCACTTTATTATTTACCTTTAAAAACTCTTAAACCACTTTGACTACTTTGACCTTTTGGGGCTTCTAGATGACATATGAGGGTCCTCCAACTTCGTAAGGCCATAACTCTCAAACCGTGAGGAGTTATGTAAAGTTCCACATACCAACAGAAATGGAATGACATGTACTATCCATATAGTATAGTATTACCTGAAAATATATCAAAACTCATGCCATTATCCATAAAACAAACTTGGGTCCATTACCCAAACCTGTGTTCTCCAACTTCTCAAGCAATAACTCTCTAACTGTGAGGAGTTATGTGATGTTCCACATACCACTGGAAATGGCGTGACAAGAAATATCCATATATGATAGTTTCACTAAAAAATTCATTGGCGTTCATCTCATTATTCCACAAATAAACATGGGTTCTCTAACCATACTTCTAGGATAACTCAATCCGCAAAGCGTCTTCCCATGAGGGCTTTCACCATAAGGGGACCACTTTGGAGTTCATCCATTTCTACTTATTATCAACCATGACAATAAAATAATGAGTCATCTTTACATAAAACAATCTTGGGTCCATTACCCAACCTTTTTTCTATGGGGATTTCTTCAAGGGTTGACATCAATGACAACCAACCTTAATCAACAAGCGAAGCCTATTTTGTAAGAAGAGTCTTCATATAAGTCCAGGATTCATTGAAGCCTGTCGATATTCTCTACTTAGGATACTTTCCCTGAAATCCCATGAATCGATATTTTATGTTCCATTGGATTTTCCCTGGGAAGATACATAAGCATTAGAGTCTTTTCTCCCTTGGTCCTCACTCTCCTGAATATAACTCAAGAATGCATTTTGCGGCATTTTTTCCTTGCTCCAAATTTCCATGAACTTTGCATATTTGAAAGGATTGCCAATTTCATCATCTTCCTCTCCCTCTTCAACTTTATGATTTATAATTGTAGAAGATGAAAATAAGTTGATCATATAAACTCTAATAGGTGCAAAGAATAGTAGAATCCACGAGCTCCTCATTGGAATTTGTGATGATGTTGATATGGAAATCAAACTGACATTGACCGGTCAGTAGTATCGGATCATGGAAATAGTGGTTTTATGGTATCGTTCCATTCAAAGGTGGTTTAAAAAAAACCAGCATTCACCCATGTGAAATGCCCAGATTCTTGCCATGATGGTACTTAGACATTTGTTGGATGATCCCGATGCTTGATACTGTCAGTTGGGCACTCGACATTCCATTTGGACATTGTCCTTTTTCATGTCCATAATATATATCCCACATACAATAACAATATAATTTCCTATTGTGTATATATACCAATGCAAATGTCTTATACTGACATGTTGTGAAGAGACTCGACAAGCTCCCCCTTGGTTCTCCCCATGGTGCTCCATGTGTGGGCACTATCTTTGGCACTTGATGGTTGATTTGACATTTGATAGCTCAATGGTTTATATGATTTGGGTATTAGGTTTACATTAAGGAATTGGATATTGGGTTCAGAATTGGAATTCAGACAAAAAGACCCAATATTTTTTATTTAACAAAATTATTGAAATAAAATCAATTATAACTTGCAATGATTTTATAATAATATTTTTGTTTATTTTAATTTTGAATAAAACTAGCAAGAGAAATTTGTCATTTTCAAACATGATCGAAGATACAAAAGAAAATTGTGAGACTTCACCAAGTTGATAATTTGAGGCTATGGGAGACTTCAACAAAGTTTGACAAAAAAATTGGAGGCTTTGGCAAAGTTGACATAAAGTTGGTGAAAAGGTCAAGGATTTTGACGTGATCAAATTTAGGTGTCAATAATTGGGGTTTTTGAAAGAAAAACTTCATGCAATAAATTCCTCTAACAATCCACTCATTTCACTACCAGAAGTTTTAAAAATTCTCGTAGCAACACTACAATTTTAGGCACTAACACCTAGCCTAGTCCATTCACCATATTTCATCATCAGGATCATTTCCGCATAGTTATCTCTTGGTTTCATGGCATTCCGATGATTTCCGTAATTTTAGGTTATTATTGAGCATACTTTACTTAAATACACTAAGAGTGTTAATTGGATCATATGATATGCGGGGATAACTTCATGTAATAGCTCATTGAAACCGGGAATAAAATATCTAAAGGTTGGGATGATGAGAAAGGGACTTTTGGTGTCCAACAATGTCTTAAAATCCAATTAACCACTTTTGGACATTAAAAAGGGGTTAAAAAGGGGGAATAAGAGTTATATGGATTTGTTCAAAAAGGGAAAGATCTAAAAGGAGCATGGAGAAGTATAAAGGAATGGTGGCACTTCACCTTCCTCAAGATGATTTGATCTCTTTTGTGGAGTGCTCCTAGAGCCAAGATTTTCGTTGGGGTTTTGGAAAAACCCTTCCATTGTTGGCTTAGTTTAGTGGTGTAACGCCCACCCTAGCTAGACAAGAGGGGAGATTCATTCAGGATCTCCATTGGAGTTTCATTTTGCGATTTACCTAGAAGTATTGATGCAACGATTTGTTGGAGATTCACGGTCTTGTTGGGATGACCGACTTGTCTTTGTTTTTTAGGTCGATTTATCATCTTTGCAGGTCATGTAGTCTTGTAACAGTTGTGAGAGATATTTGTGGAGACCTGTGGAGCCTAGGAGGATCACTAGATGGTTTATATAGGGTTTAGAAGGGTCAAAACCCTTCCTAAAGTGTTAGGTCATAGAGTTTAGGGTGTTGTGTGAAATATATTAGGGTCATAATCCCATTGAAGAAATTGTGTGGGAAAGGAGAGGGATGCAATCCGATTTTTTGAGTTGTGGGGGTCCTTTGAGGAGACCAACCACAGTTTTTAGGCCTATGAGGGAGAGAAGAGGTCATTGGGGTATTTTTTGCAGGCCCCCCATCTCAGGAGGAGAGTTGTAGGCTCTTTGGGCTCAAATAGTGATGGTTTATACTGGGTCGAGTGCCCTTAGTGGAGGTCGTTGGCTTGGATAGGTCAGTGTTCATCCTAGAGAGCTATTTGAATAGTGGCAGTGGTGATTGAGGATATAAAGGAATCATTTCCAGGTTTTTCTTGAGTGTTGTATGTTTTATTGGTGTAATATGCCGCTACAACAGTCTTTATAAACTTAATATTGTTGTATTCTAGATTCCATCCATAATAAAAATGCCTCTACTATCACTTATATTTCATGAGTAATTTGGGGTGTATGCAATATTTTTGATGTAATGTTCATGGTCAGAATACATACCAACTATTTGTGAGAATACATCAATCAATTTTTGGCATTAAAACCTATGTATGCAAACTGTTCAACAAAAACACTCGTTCAGAACACAACATAGAACATAATATCCTAGCCTAGCATAGTGGGGATATTACAATGGTATCACAATGTTGTATCCTCCCAACCTAGAGGGTATTCGGTGAGAAGAAATTTTAGATGGAAAATTGGTAGGATCAAGATTTGGAAAATCAGTAGGATCAAGATTTGGAAAATCAGTGGGCACAAGATGAGGACACATTCACTTGGGATCCAGGTTAAGCTAACACTAGTGTAGTGATTGATACAGTGAAACATATAGGATACATAATGATATGCAATGGTATACAACGATATGCAGTGGTGTGCAATGGTATGAAAAGAGGTATAATGGTACATAGTGGGAGATAGTGGACTTCATGGGAGAGTCATACTCTCATTTTTTGGAGCATGAGGGTCCAAAGGGGGATGATCCATTATTTTGTGATAATACATGGACTTCAGAGGTTGTACTCTCAACAACAGTAGTGTATGCAATGATGGAGGGAGTATGGTTGACCATCCATGTGAGGAGAAACTTTTAGAGGCATGCTATAGTATGGGTGTAGTGTGGAGTCGGGGTGACTATTCAGATATTCCATTAGTGCATAGGGATGAGTTCCATGGAGAAGTACATTCCTTGAATATTAATCTTCTATTGGAATATCACTAGGGCATGATCAATGAGAAGGATACTCCCAAGATTGTTCTTAGGTATTCTTATGAGTTTTTTTTCATGCCCTTGGGATTGACCAATTACACTAGTCACTTTCCAGTCTTGCAGTCAGGGACACATGAAACTATTGTTGTTATTTTATGCCCTCATTATATACAATGGGACACAAGAGTTTCACTTGAGTCAGTTGGGTGAGAGGTGAGATTATGGCCATGCCAGATTCCTTTCATTTGGACTAGGTAATCAGTACACAAAGTACACAGGAGGAGATCTAGGCTCTATTGGATTAGTTCATTAAGGGTTTCGCAACAGTCATTGGGAGTGGTAGACTTCCAATTTGGTGGTGGGATCCTAACATTAATTGGACTGATATACCTCTTCAGATTATGAAGATAATCGACAAGGTCGTGTCATTGATTTGTCTACGTCATTGTGGGGGTGTTGTGAGAGGAGTTTTTGAGATTTGTTCTATATGTTGAGGTAGGTTTTTCCTCACGATGCCCATGATCAAGTCTACCCATAGATCTATAGACCTTGACTTCATTGCAGTGTTTTGGAGAAACATTATCTAGGATAGTGAGCTCAGTCCTTTTAGGGATTTTAGCTTGGGGGTTCAAGAGAGTAGAGAACAATATGTGCATGGTTATTAGATGACCGTTATTAGAGGGATGCAATGGTATCGTGATGCTTCCCTTTAAATATTAGGGTTTCTGTATGCTATGTAGATGAGATGGCCAATTTTTTCTTTCTGTAGTTTACTCTTAAGATGATTAGGATTGGTTGCATGGAGGAGTGGTTTTCTGAGGAGTTGACCTAGTTTTTGTAGCTTATGATTTCCTGGATTATTAAAGACCGTCAGGGGGATTCTTGTGATATCATCTTGTGAATCATTTCTATGAGCATAGAGTGTTTCACAGCATCAAGGCAGGCCCAAAAGAGGTTCGCATGGAGGGGCTTCACGGATGATGTAGGGGGAGATATGGGAGAGTGTATGACATGGAAGCAAAGAAGGTTAGAGCACACTTATACCATAGGATTGATGCAGTCCTTGACCATTTCTGGGTGAGACTGGGAGAGCATGTTGATTGATTGCATAACATGTTTTACCGAGGGTGCAGGGAGAAAATAGTATGTGTGCGGTGATTGAATAATCATCATAGTTCACGCACTTTCTAGTGATATATTTGGAGTATGGGGCAACATGGGTGATAGCGATACCCAATGGAGATATATTTAGAATCCATGAGTAGCTTGGAGTCATTACCAATTATTAGGACAAACTTTATTTTCTAGTATTTGAGATCAAGCATGGCAGTGGATCTACAATTCGTGACTTCACATGGATGTTTGTGCAGGAAATTATTCATGGTAGTAGGTTCATATCTTATAGGTATTTCATCTTGGATTTCTAGGAGAGGAGGATGCAAACTAGGCATGACAATTGGAAGGTTATGATCTAGGTGGTGCAGAAATAACATGGTGGTTCCTTTCTAATATTAACCTGGGATCCTAAGATTTTAGTATAATACACAGAGGTGAGAGAAAGTTATTTATTCCACAAGATTGGTTCTCTAGTAGAGTCGTTCATTGAGGGGTTAATCGATTTTTTACAAGACCAAGTTTCTTTACTTAGCAGTAGTATTGAGGAGGCATATTATGTCTATACCTTGTCAGATCCCACATTGAGAAGAGGATGCTTCACATATTCCAGGGTGGTTTGGGACCCTGACATCATTTTCAGTTTCATTCTGGATTAGTCGATGGAGCGTCAAGTTGTGATGGCATTACTTGAGGACAAGCAATGTTTGGGAAAGGAGGACTTCAATGTTCCCACTTTTGGATTCCCATGCTCTGTAGTCAGAGGTGAACTTGTGAGTTTATGTCATCCTGACCAAAGGAGTAAAATGAGGTTAATAGTGAGCTCGAGCAATTTGGGGGAGTTATATGGTGCCTAGGATAGTCCATTCACAATATTTCATCATCAAGATCATTTATGCATAGTTCGCTCTTGATTCTATGGAATTATGATGATTTCTATAATTTTGGGTTATTATTGAGCATACTTTAATTAAATGCACTAAGTGTGTTATTTGGATCATATGATCTAAGGGGGTACCTTAGTATAATATCTCTTTGGAACTGAGACAAAAATATATAAAGGTTTGGATGATGAGAAAGGGACTTCTAGTGTCTTGGAATGTCTTAAAATCCAATTAACCACTTTCCAGCATTAAAAAGGGGTTAAAAGGGGGGAATAAGAGTTATATGGATTCAGTCAAAAAGAGAAATATCTAGAAGGAGCATGGAAGATTATAAAGGAATGGTAGCACTTCACCTTCCTCAAGATGATTTGATCTCTTTTGTGGAGTTTTTCTAGAGCCAAGGTTTTCATTGGGGTTTTGGTAAAACCCTTCCACTACTAGTTTGGTTTCAATGGTGCAATATCCACCCTAGCTAGACAAGAGGAATATCCATTTAGGATCTCCATTGGAGTTTCATCTTGTGATTTACTACAGTTATTGATGCAGTGATTTGTTGGAGATTCATGGTCTTGCTGGGAGGACCGAGTTGTCCTTTTTTTGCAGGATGATTTATCATCTTCGCAGGCCATGTAATCTTGTAATAGCCATGAAAAATCTTTGACATTTTGAGCCTAAGAGGATCATTGGATGGTTTAGATAAGGTTCAGGAGGGTCAAAACCCTTCCTAAAGTGTTAGGCTATGGATTTTAAGGTACCATGGGCACTAGATCAGATTTGTAATCCCATTGAAGAAAATGTGAGGGCAAGCAGAGGGCCACGAGCCCATTTTCTAAGCCATATGGGTCCTTTGATAAGACTAACCACAATTTTTAGGCCCATGAGGGAGAGTAGAGGTCATGCGGGGGTGGTTTGCAGGACACCTATCTCATGAAGAGAGTTGTAGGATCTTTGGGCTCAAATCATGATGTCTTAGAGTGGGTCAAGTTTTCTTTGTTGAGGTCTTAGGCTTGGAGAGATTAGCATTCAACCGAAAGAGTTATTTGATCAGTGACAGTAGCGATTGAGGAGATACAGGCATCATTTATAGGTTTTTCTTGAGTGTTGTATGTTTTGCTGATGTACTGTAGCTGCTACAACAACCTTTAGAAACTTAATATTGTTGTATTCTAGATTCCATCCATAATACAAATGCCTCTGTTATCTCTTCTATTTCATGAGTAATTATGGGTGTATGAAATATGTTTGATGTAATGTTCATGGTTAGAATGCATACCAACTATTTGTGAGAAGATATCAATCAACTTTTGGCATTAAAACCTATGTATGAAAACTATTCAACAAAAACACTCATTCAGAACACAACATAGAACATAATATCCAAGCCTAGCGTAGTGGGGATAATACAAATTAACATATCTCTTCAAACCTAGTAATGGATAAGGGAGGCCCCCCTTTTTTTACTTTTTTTTGAAAATTATATTTAAAAATATGTTCTATTTATATATTCTCACACCTCTTTCCTAGTTAGTTTGAAGTTACAAAGTGACTTGTGGTCTGCCCATATGACCACATTTATTGTTGATTAAGGTTGGTTGTCATTGATGTCAACCCTTGAAGAAAGACCCATAGCACAAAGGTTTGGGTAATGGACCCAATAGTGTTTGATGTAAATATGACTCATTATTGTTTTGTCATGGTTGATAAGAAGTAAATATGGATGAACTCAAAAGTGGTCCCCTTATGGTGAAAGCCCTCACGGGAAGACGCTTTGTGGAGTAAGAGAACCCATGCTTAATTGTGGAATAATGAGATGAAGGAAAGTGAATTTGTCAGGGAAAATATCCTATATGGATAGTTCTTGTCATATCATTTCCAGTGGTATGTGGAATGTCACATAATTCCTCATGGTTAGAGAGTTATGGCCATGAGAAGTTGGAGACCCCAGGTTTGGGTAATGGACCCAAGTTTGTTTGATGGGTAACGGTATGATTTATGATATATTTTCAGATAATACTATT
>ML796779.1:301574-318746 GCA_009831015.1 Picea engelmannii | reverse complement strand
CACCCTCATAGAATAATAGGAGAATACATATTATGTATTATCCTATTATTCCCCCCACCCCCACCCCCAGAATACATATTATTCCCCCCACCCCCACCCTCACCCTCATATTATAATTTTTATTATTCTTAGTTTTATAGGTCTTAGAACATTTATAAAAACATTCTATTCTATTGTACCAATTTAAACCCTTTGTCACACATGCTTGCTTATTCTTAGTTCTATAGGTCTTAGAACATTTATAAAAACACTATATTTTATTGTACCAACTTAAACCCTTTTTCACACATTGCTCGCTCTCATAGTGGCGGCATTGAGCATATGCCATCATTCTTATACATGGGCTTTGGCTTCTTTTTCTTTAAACCGGGTTTGGTTTTCTATCCCTAAAGGAATAACGCACTTTGGGATAATCTATTGCATAACCCAGGGCAACTTTGCACCTCTATTATACCCGAGAACTCTTTTTCACACATTGCTTGCTCTCATAGTGGTGACATTGAACATGTGCCATCATTCTTATACATGGGCTTTGACTTCTTTTTCTTTAAACCGGGTTGTTGGTTTTCTATCCCTAAAGGAATAACGTACTTTGGCATAATCTATTGCATAACCTAGGGCAACTTTGCACCTCTATTATGCCCGAGTGAATAAGCACCTAGCTATTGCACATTCATTTCATTTCATTGCTATATATATATATGTGTGTGTGTGTGTGTGTGTGTATTTTTAATGATACATATTTATACATATTATCATAAATAAAGTATTTGTTAATACTAAAACAATATATATACTCAAATATCTAAGTGTATATCCTATCACAATGCTCCAAACCTACAAATTTTAACCATTGGATAGACTTTGTTCTTGTTGGACCATTGGATAAGGCCATCCAATAGCACAACAAACTTTGCATCAAGATGCGCATAGCACTTAAGTCTCACTTTCCAAAGCTAGGTACATAAGGTTGGCCTATGCCAATGCATATTGTCATCTTTCCCTCTTGGAGGGACCTCCTTGCATAGGGAGTGGTGTGTTATCATAGGCCTCCATACCTCTTGCACAGGGAGTGGTGCCTTGTCACATGCCCTCATACCTCTCCTTTACTCATAGGCAGGGTTGGAATTTCAAAGTTGAAAAGCCCATCGAATTTGACGGTCTACACCATTACAATGCCCGTTTTGCTGGTTCCAACGAAGAAAGTTGACGGTTGCACACAATTTTGAACCGTATTTGACGGGCAATTTGCTCGTCAAATTCCATATTTGCTCATAGGCATACATTTTCCTTGTCATGTGTATGCAGGTTTCAAGTTTTTTTCTTTACATTTTGTTTTTGTACATATTGATATAGGTTTGTGTTGGTGGCCTATTGCTTGTTTATATATATATATATATATATATATATATATATATATATATATATATATATATATATATATATATATATATATATATATATATATATATATATANTTTATATATATATATATATATATATATATATATATATATATATATATATATATATATATATATATATATATATATATATATATAGATATAGATATAGATATAGATATAGATATTTTTGGGAAGGTGGAAAAGCCTATCATAACTTAATTTTCAACTTGCAGTGAAGACAATCATAGCTAGAATGTGGGCTGACTCATCGCTATTATTCAAGAAAAAACACTCTGCATGAAAGAACTAGCCGGTGGTTTGTAAGGGAGCAAAATTTCACTCTTGCTATATGCATATGGTCTTCCACTGTTAACCTGTTTTCTTATGTCTAAGAAGACAAGCTCTTAGCCAATCAAAAGTAGTATGAGGTCCAACAATAATTAGCCACTAGGCCATCCATATCACATGGAATTGACCTTCTCCATGGATATCCATTAAGGGATCTAGCAAGAAAATAGCTTGCACACCCCAATATGCAACTTTTGCATGATGAAGCATCACCACGCCTCACACAATGACTTCTTCTGCTACTCTCTATCACATCAATTACAACATTAATGATCCAATTTCCATTCTTAAGGACAGACATCATGATTCTATGTAGATCATTATTCTATAATCTAGTCACTAGTGATTTCACCATAGTGCTCACACAAAAATCCTCATAGCTCGATCTCCATCCTACAGATCCTCCATATTAGCCAAGAATTTATCAGGCAAATCAAACGAGTATAGTCGGATGATGTTTTCTCTAGACTAAACTGTAAGTCTCTCTGCCAACGAACAAAAAATAGAGCTCTTACATAGACTTACCACAACTCTATTGTCAACAACAAGGATGCACAATTGCTACATAATCAATGTACAAACAATAATTATTCACAACAGTATAACACTTACATCACAAGTTCTTCACTACATCTTCAAGTGCAACAACTAACACTCTTTTCCACCACTGAAAATGACCATATAGAGCATATCACTCTGCATTAGCCATCAAATATTCAAATCCACCCTCACTCTAAGAAGATCTATCTAATACCAACTAGAGACGCCTCATAGGCATGGTCTAGGGTACTTTTATCATTTCAGGACACACCCATAAATTGCTTGTGTAGAACCATTTCACCCTAGCTAAACAACATCAACATATTAATTGAAGGATCTTAATTGCAGTGTTCCTTAACCCTTAAACTTGAAACACAACCAAGTGTATAGAGAATATAATTACATAAAACTAGATATCAGATACAATAAGATGAAATATGCAAAAGATACCCTTGTATTATGATAATCAAAAGAAGCAAGTCAATGTTCACTCTTAAGGTGGGTGTCCTTTTACTAAGAAAAACTAAGTACAACAACATATGAAAAAACATTCCATAGCCTCCTATCTCTTTAAATATATTCTCAATAGAAAAACTCTAACTACTTGTCGTCCCGTCACTAATGGGTACCAACTACCTAGTGGGCCTTATAAAGTGGACCCTTTTACATTAAATAACTATCCACTACTATCTAATGGGTCTTATTCCCAAGGATGGTTGCATACATCGATTGACTAACTCCTAGGTAGACTAAAGTAGGGAAGTTAGGTTAGGACCCTAACATGCTCTTCCCCTTCAAAAGTAGCATCGTTCTCAAGGATGAAGATGATGAAATTGTTGTAGGATTTTGGTTGGTTCTCAAGTGGCATCTTTGGGCTACATATCTATCCACTAGATCAATACTTCATGGATTGTGTGTTGGTGCAATTGACACTATATGGTATCCAATACTACTTCTGGTTGGAGCCAAATGGGGCATTCTTCATCAATTTCCGGTAAGTTGGTTTGCAACTTGCACTTCGATCCCACGACCTTGTTTAGACAAGAATATGAAATACTAGATGAATCTTGGAGTGGAATGGAAGAACCAACTTGTAGGTCATTTGTCCAATGTATTTGATAATCTCATTAGATCCATAGAACTTTGGTGCTAATTTCTGAGGTGTTTTTTCTTTGAATGAATTTTTTTTATAGGGTTGAAGGCGAAGAAAAACCTAATCCCCGGTTGCAAAAGAATGTCTTGGAGCAATGTTGGTTTTCTTATCGCTTCATTTTATTTTGAGCCATAACCAAATTGTCCTTAAGTGTGCAGAGAATGGATTATATGGTGTGGAGTGTCTTATCCACTACCTAAACCTTGGAGGTGCCTAGGAAATAGGAAGCTAATAACAAGGGGTTTTGGCCATAGACAACTTCATATGGGGTAATTTGTATAGCTTCACGATAAGAGGTATTGTACCACCATCCTACAAGGGAAGCCATTGTTCCTATTGGTGTGGTTTCTTAGAAGCAAAGCATCACAAATATGTTTCTAAGAACTTGTTGACCACTTTGGTTTGACCATTTCTTTGGGGATGATATGCAATGTTCATGTTTAAATGGGTACCCTAAATTTTAAATAGATCTTGCCAAAATTTGTTGGTGAAGGTAGGATCCCAATATGAAACATTGGAGGTGGGCATGCCATGTAACTTAAAAATATGATCGATGAATACTTGGAAAACTAGGGAGAGGGTAAATGTGTCTGAAAAGGAACAATTATGAGCATATTTGAAATACTACCGACTACCACCATGATCACTAATTTGTTTCCTGGTCTTGGGAGTCCCACTGTAAAATTCATAGAGATGTTAGTCCATATATGTGTTGGAATTGATAGTGGTTGCAATTCCCTAGTATATTCATTGTCTCACCCTTGTTTCATTGGCAAGTGTCATAGGTTTTTATAGAATCTTGGATGTTTACTTTCATGCCTTCCCAAAAGAACAAGTGCCTAGTTATTTAATAGGTTTTATGAAAGTCCGATTGACCTACTGTAGGTGATAAATGAAATTCTTGTAAGACCCTTTGTTTTAAGGTAAAATATTTACTAGAAAAATGTGCCCTTTATATTTCAATGTATCTTGATGCCATATATACCCTTTACGAGGGTTTGGATCTCCTTGAATCCTTTGGATGAGTTGAACAACAATGTCATTTTCCAACCATTCTTGATGAGCTTCTTTGAGCCACCTTGGAATGGGTAGAGATAAGGAAAATAAGGATCCATCCTCCTCAAATTGCCTAGATAAAGCATCAACCAACACATTTTCTTTACCCTTCATATAGATAATCTCATAATCATGCCCCAACATCTCAGTGACCCACTTATGCTTCTTTGGTGATGATAACCCTTGTTCTAGAAAGTACTTAATACTATGATGGTCAGACTTGATCTGGAAACTCCACCCTATGAGAAATGGATGACAGGTCTCCACTGGATGAAAGATGGCCATCATCTCTTTCTCATATGTGGATTTACCCAAATTGTGTTAAGACCATTGCTTACTGGTGAATGCCAAGAGGTGCTCTTCTTGTATCAAAACTATGCCAAGAACTCTACCCGAGGCATCCAATTCTAGGATAAAAGTCTTAGTAAAATATGTCATTGTTAATACTGGAGTAGTGCACATGGCATCCTTTAAAGCTGAGAAGACTTGCTCGGTTTCTTCGCTCCATACAAAGGAATTCTTCTTTAGAAAGGATGTTAAGGGAGTAATAACTTTTCCATAATTTTCAACAAACTTCATGTAGTTGTTGATAAATCCTAAGAATCCATGTAGGCTCTTCAACATCTTGGGATGGGTCTGCTCTTGCATAGCTACAACTTTCTTAGGATCTACTTGTATACCATCCTCATTGATATTTTTCACCAAGTATTCAACCTATGAATCCCTAAAATAACATCCATGAACATTTTAAGAATAGTTGGTGGTCCTGCAGGAGTTGAAAGGATGTATCAACATGCTCTATGTAGGAATCCTAGGTTGTGTTGTAGATCAAGATATCCTCAAAGAATACCATCATAAAACTGCATAGAAAGGGTCATAAGTTTTTTTCTCATAAGGCTCTAGAAGTTGGATGGAGCATGACAAAGGCTAAAGGGCATCACTAAAAATTCATAATGACCCTCATGTGTGTGGAAGGATATTTTCAAGATCATATGCCTCTTTCATTTGTATTTGGTGGTAGTCAGAATGCAGGTCAAGTTTCATGAAAAACTTGGCTCCATGAAGTTCATCCAAGAGATCATCAATAATTGGGATGGATAATTTGTCTTTGATGGTTAATTTATTAAGATCCCTAAAATCATGACACGCGCACCAATTACTTTCCTTATTTAATACCAGCACTACTGGTGATAAGTAGGGGTTGGTACTAAGACATATGAATCTAGCCTCCAATAGTTCCTAAATGATATTTTCAATTTTATTCTTCTACCCAAATGGGTGCCTATAAGGATGCACATTGGGTGGTAGACTAACGGAAATAAGTGGAATACCATGGTCATTCTCCCATTGTGAAGGTGGTAACCCTTAGGGATTTCAAATACCTATTGATGTTTAGAGAGGATTGTTTTCAAATCAAGGTGAATCTCTTGGTGGTTGGGGGGGGGGGGGGGNGGTCAACTACTTGTATGACATTGAACTTTGCAATAATGCATGAGTGGCATTTCCTCATTAACTTCTTCATAAAATGAGAGATGATAATTTTAGGAGAACCATATGTAAGTATTTTGAGGGTATGTTTTTGTCTTTCCTTAGTGAAGTTCATGTATAAATCTTTGAAATCCATGGTGATAGGTCCCAAAGTGTGTAGCCATTATGCCCCATGAACAACATTGTAACCACCCATGTCAATAGAAAACATGTGGATTTTGATATGATACTCACCCATTTGTAGTTTCACCATTTCACATTGGCCATCGCGTTTCATCATACCACCATTGGAAATCAAAATTTGAAAATTAGGTATAAGACATACATAACAATGGGTTTCTATAGCCACTCTCTTATGAATAAAATTGTGGGTGTTGCAATTGTCAATCAATACAATCACTTTGTGCAAGTTTTAATTATGCATCCATGGATATTGACACATATGTTTGATTGCATTGTGAGAATCACCACTTTGTTTGTAATGGATATATAGTGAGTGACATTTCATTGTAATTAATATGTTTGAAAGTGATTGAATTATTGGTGTTATAATTATGAGAGGATTTCATTTTTTGTTGTGAATATTCAATGAAAATATTATATGCATGAATACTTACAATTTATTTGGTTGATTTAAGTCCCATAAAAGAGGATAGGTTGTAGGTAGAATTGTCTTGGATATGGAAGTGAGTCTATGTTCATAATGAAGACTTGGTTCTACTACATACAAGGGACAAACATTACGAGGATGATCTTATAGTTGTGAAATACATGATTTATGTATGAAACATATTTAAAAATCCTTATTGAAATTATTTTGTTCACATATTATCATGGTAACTGGATGTGTATGATATAGGTGAAATGATGGATCTGTCTAGCAAGGAAAGATGATGGTTGTTGTAAGCTGGAAAGAATGGGGAGGATTCTAATGTAATGACACTAGAACCCTTTTTTATTCCTTGATTACCATAAGCCATTGTTTACTAAAGGTTTCTAGTGGGACACCCTAGTTGTAATACTCTTTAAATATGCACTCTTCTCATGCATGAAAGCCTTAACAAGATGGATCGCCTAAGGGACTATTTAGCAAAGAAGGGGATGCTTGAGCCTAGATGGGTGAGTGAAGCAAGGAAGAGGTTACTTTAATGAATCTACTATGAAATATTCATGTGATCTGCTTGATGGGATCAAACAGGAATTATGTCTTTTGGGTGTTTAAGAAAATACAATGAGCTAAATATCTCCCATGGAAGCAATCTGAAAAAAAGATGTATATTCATATAAATAAGTATTGGGGTTATTCACATACATTATCTTATGTATATTATTTAGATATGAATTGAAATTCTTATGGATGGAATAATTTGTACATAGAAATGGATATGGTATGCATACTTAACTTGACGATTGTTATAAGTATATGCTCAAATGTTGAGGCCTTAGAAGCATCTCAAGGAAGTCAAATAAATTATGAAACATTGTCATCCACATAGCCAAAAAAATGCAATTGTGCAATGGAGATGATAGCATTAGAGATGAAACTAAAGAACACATAAATAAATACATGGTATTATTTCTCAAGGGAAAATAACACCAAGGATGATTTTAATACCTGGGGGATGTGAATGCAATATCTTGATTTTGACCCCTGAATTTTCAAGCAGATCACATGAATCTACTATGAGATATTCATGTGATCTGCTTGATGGGATCAAATAGGAATTATGTCTTTTGGGTGTTTAAGAAAATACAATGAGCTAAATATCTCCCATGGAAGCCATGTGAAAAAAATATGTATATTCATATAAATAAGTATTGGGGTTATTCACATACATTATCTTATGTATATTCTTTAGATATGAATTAAAATTCCTATGGATGGAATAATTTATACATAGAAATGGATATGGTATGCATGCTTAACTTGACGATTGTTGTAAGTATATGCTCAAATGTTGAGGCCTTAGAAGCATCTCAAGGAAGTCAAATAAATTATGAAACATTGTCATCCACATAGCCAAAAAATGCAATTGTGCAATGGAGATGATAACATTAGAGATGAAACTAAAGAACACATAAATAAAGACATGGTATTATTTCTCAAGGGAAAATAACACCAAGGATGATTTTAATACATGGGGATGTGAATGTAATATCTTGATTTTGACCCCTGAATTTTCAAGTAGTAAATATTGTATTATTTATGTGATTTGATTGTAGTAAATATTCAAGTAGTAGTATATGCTCAAATGTTGAGGCCTTAGAAGCATCTCAAGGAAGTCAAATAAATTATGAAACATTGTCATCCACATAGCCAAAAAATGCAATTGTGCAATGGAGATGATAACATTAGAGATGAAACTAAAGAACACATAAATAAAGACATGGTATTATTTCTCAAGGGAAAATAACACCAAGGATGATTTTAATACATGGGGATGTGAATGTAATATCTTGATTTTGACCCCTGAATTTTCAAGTAGTAAATATTGTATTATTTATGTGATTTGGTTTATGTGATGGGAATCAATGCATGTGGGCAAAGATATAATGATATCATGCATGTTGTAAATATGTGAAATGCATTGTAAATATTCCTAGTGCAAATCTCAAGGACAAGGCCTGACTAGTAAATGCATAAGAGTCCATGTGGTGGGTTAGGTTTACAATGTTGTGGATATATTTTCCATGAGAGGCTCATGGTTTGTAAAAACATGTAAAAAGGAAAATGCATAATAATATAATATCCTCCAAAATGGTTGCTTGAAGGAGCAACAAAGGGAATATGAAACCCCAAGAGGGGAAGAGGAAAGGGGGTTGTTAGTTGATGTGACCTTGGCCTTGTCCCTTGGAGTATTTACCTTTCTTGTCAATGTTTTATTGCATCATTCCCATCAATATTTGGCTTGTGGGTGTAGTTTAAGTACAAGTGTCATATCCTTGGAAGAGAAAGAGGAGTCACATGTAAGAAAGCTCTTCCATTGCCTTTTCCATGTATGGCTATGAGATTTTTATCTTGAAGATGATTCAACCATTTGTGGGCATGGAAAGGAGACAAATTACCATATCATTAGGATGTTTCTCCTTGGTTTTTAAGGTTTTTAATGGAGTTTTGTTTCCTTTTTATGATCGTGATTATGGTTGGAAATGGGAAGATTTCCCCATGTGTTTGAGGTTGGTCAGAGCCCATGGAAGATGGGGAAGCTTTCTACAAAAAATGTGAAAGAACATGGGATGGTTGGAGAGAAACAACATGCTTATAATTCCCACAATAGCTAAATAAAACCCTTCAACATTTTTATTGTAGCTCAATGACTATCTTGAGGCTAAGTGTTTTATATCCTCTGTGTCAAAGGAATCAAGATAATATTCACCATCTCTTCTAGAATTGCCCCTTCTCGTAAATAGTTTGGAAATTGGCCTTCAGAGATCTTTCCAGAAAAATAAGATGGCCTTCAACCCCCACCCCTAGCCTAGAGAATTGGGATAAGTACTATCAGGGATCCTTCAAGGAAAAACCAGTCTTGAAGCGTATTTGGAGGGTTGTTCCCAAGTTTGTCTGCTGGCAGATATGGCTGGCTCGAAATAATCAAATATTCCAGGGGACCGTTTCTCCCCCCCCAAATTGTAGTTGCTAAGGCCAAACTATTTCTCTCAGAAGTTATGAACTTCAAAACTCTAAATGTAGAAGACCCAACCAATTGGAATGACCTGGAAAAAGATTGGATGACAAGTTTTAATCTTCAGCCAAATAAGCCTCCAACCTCAGCGCATGGATCATGTTGGCAACTTCACAATATTCAAAACATAGAAATCTGGATCCAAAAAAAATAAATCCATACTCTTTGTTTTGATGGCGCTTCAAAGGGAAACCTAGGGGAGGCAGGTGTGAGGGGAGGATCTCTTCAAACCCGGAGGAAAAAGATACCTAAACTATCATTGGAATCTTGGGATGGATACTAACAATAAAGTCGAGGCCTATGCACTGCTAAAAGGCATTCAACTCACCCAAACTCAGCAAATTAGAGAGTTGAACGCCCTTGGAGACTCCAAAAATATAATAAGAATGGTGGTACACGAGTCCAACCCATGAGATTTAAGCCTAAAACAAATAATGGATAGAATAAGAGTGGAATCTCAAGCCATCAAGATAACCTTCTACTACATAATGAGAGAAAACAACAAAGAAGTAGATAAAATGGTGAATGCAGCCATTGGGAAAACGCTTGGTTCCTTAAGCATGGAAGGAGTGGTAATATCAACCCTCCTATTCTAATGCATCATCAGAGCACCATTCTGGAAAAGCAGATGGAGATGTTAGGAGGCGCTTCATCGAGGCCTTAAGCATAAGTGATGGTCACGTGAACAGGAGAGGGGCTCAGGCTCCTCAAGTCGCTAGCCCAAGAAGAACCAAGGGGGGAGAGGCAAACATGAGAAAGGGTGGGGACCCCGATGATTGGAGAACTCGCCCAGCCAAGCGGAGGAGCCGTGTCTTCAGCAGAGCAAGTGAGGATATAGCTCTCGACCATGTGGAACATGGTAGCATAGGAACAAACAGGTGGCAAGGGAGATTAAGACACATTGCCCAAGGGGAAGCGACGATTAACTACATAAGTAGGGTAATCATGATGCGAAAACCTCAGAAGGATAGTCCTTCAGCGTTCGTGGGAGTGTATGTCACCAAGGACCGGACGAGGATGGATAAGGTACGAGAAATCCCTATCGCACATCATACTCGCCTTCTCGACGTCAACAACACCTTCAAGCTCGAGTTCATGGAGTTTGATGGAACTGTTCACAGGGATTTTCCAACGCACAAGCAGGTTAGCATGCTCATACCATTAATGGGCTCATGGGATATCATAGCCCCGTCCTCGAGCCTGAGTACGTTTAGAAGATTGGAAGCTTGGGTAAATTCATTTGCTCCTTCTTTTCCGTTGTGCATCCAATTTCTTTTTATTCATCCCTCTTCAAATTCTATCCTTCTTTTCTCATTCATTATATGCCCTTCTTGTCATTCTCATCCCCAGAAGCCTCAACAGACCTGTTCCAAGCCCCCCCTCTTGGATTCTTGGCTCCTGTGCTCCCTCTTTTCCTTCTCCTCGCTTGGCCTGTCTCCTCTGACCTCTCTCATTTCCTCATTGAAGACTTGTGACTTCCTGCTCATCCCGTGGGTCCGAACTGTTTCCTGCTGAAAGCCCGAGGAAAATTCAGGTTCGAAGTGTCTCTGGCGTACACAACAATGCAAAAAGGTAAAGGAGTCTCAACGGATTCAGGGAATTGGGCTGAGGATCCATTTGAAGAGGAGTGGGTTGGTTGCAGCAGGATTAGACTCCAAATTGGAGCAACTGGCGTCAACAAGGCCTTTGAACTCGAAATGTTGTCCTAGCATAGACACATGATCGAGAAGCTTCAGGATGAGAGTTACTCCCAGAGAGTCCAGTTAGAGGAACACCACATGAAAATGGAGGTAATGCAAAGGAGATTAGATTAGTTGGAAGGTGTGCAACAACCACCAAGCAACCCGGGAGAGCAATAGGAAAATTCCAAGAATGATCAGTCGACTTCAGTAAACCAAATCCCAAACTTGAACGAGCCACACCCAGAAACTATGCTAGAAATACAACAGGTCAAACTGGAAAAGGATAACTAAACTATGGTGTTTTAATGTTTTGTCTTACAATCTGTATTAACAGAATCTTCTACTGGAGTTATTCGGGGAACTATATCCTCATAAATTTTGTTAGAAAAGGGGGTTGCAACAGAAAATGCTATTGTTACAAAAATGCACCCAGTATTTGCAATAGGTTCTCTCTAAGTGGCATCTCTTAAAGGTCTATATTGACCATTTTTTTCTATATCAGTGGATTCTTCCACACCTCTAATATATATTTTACCAGTTTCTATTAAAAAAAATTAGAAAAATAAGATAAAATCATTATTTAAAAAGATAAAATATATTTTATTTTTATTTTTATTTAAATTTGAAACAAAAAATTTACATATGCTATTTATTAAAATAATTTTATTATTATTATTATTATTATTATTATTATTTTATTTTGAAATAAAGTCTATGATATGATATAACACTTTCCTTCATTTCTAATTACTTTGATAATTATTTTGATTGGGAAAATACTCTTCAACACAAACCACTATAACTAAATTCAATTAACAATTTTTTTTTATTATATTCATTTACTATTTATTAAAATAATTTCATTTAAAAAATTATATTATATTTATTTTTATATAAAATGATAATTAAATATTAAATAAAAAACTATAAATTAACTAAAATTTAGTTTAGTTTGAATTTTGTTAACCATTAAAAGGAATAAAAAAATAATAATAAAGATACAAATTTTGGTGTACTCATTGTTGATTAACAATTCAATTATGATCAATTTTATCACCCTTAAAAATAAAAATAAAAAATCAACTTAATTTTAATATTAATTTTAATTTTACCTGCTTTTTCTATAAAATAATAAATTAAAATCAAATTAAAGTTAAATTATATTTTAATTTTAATTTACCTTTAATTATATTTTAATTTTAACTTTATTATATAGTATATTAAAATTTTCCATTAAACTTTATCGTATTCTTTTAATCTCCCCCTCTCTCATATTGAGATGATAACTCATTATCTTAAAATCTAACCTTCTTTTTACTTTACTTTATTATTTATTTATATATTTTCAATTTTTTTGAAATATTATTAACATTTTTTTTTCATAATATATTTAAAAAAAAATAAAATTTATATATATTTATTTTGTAAACTATAATTTTAAATTTACCTTTACTTTCACCTAAACTTAAATTTAACAATAAATTTAAGTTTAATTTTATTTCAATTCACCCATTTTCTTATATCATATGAAATAGCAATTTACCATCTTAAAATCAAAGTTTCTTTTTATTAGTCCCTTGCCATGGGAGTATAACAATGAGTTTGTATTTTTTTTTCCAGGTGTTACTATATTGGTTGAGGGTGAGCTCTAATGATGGACTTGGTACACTAGTTGATGGACTTGGCTACTAACATCGTTGGACCTGATGTTTGATGAGTGATGGACCTGGCTACTAACATCGGTGGACCTGATGTTTTCTCGGAGTTTTTTACAGGCTATTACTTAAACTCCTACGGTTTCGCCCACCATTTCTGAGCGTTTTTCTTTCCCTCTCAATCCACCATCCTCCCCTCACATTGTGTTACTATTTAATCAATTTTGTCACACCTATCGAAGCAACTTCTCACCGATGGTGGCCCTTCCCCTCTGACTTTGGATTCTCCAGAAATAAACTTTTGTCCCTGCACCTTTCTTTATTACTCTGCACATCCATTGCGACCTGCACAGATGGAGGCACAAGTCAACGCACTCATGAGTGTTGTTGACGAGGCCATATGGAACAATGCAGGTCTTTTTAATCCGTCGGATGAGATTTCCAGGCTTAATAACGCCTCACCATCACTTGTATCTATCGCTCTACCCATTTCCACAAGTTTTAATCACCTGCAACCATCCCTACAATCTTCCACTATCAGTCCTTCCCTGACTACTTTCCCCCTCACATCCCTTGACAACACATTTCCTGCTCTTACATCCCCTACCCTACCTACCACATATACTCATCTCCCTGTTGATAGGAGACTTTCCTCTTGAGGCATACAACCTGAAACTTGTATGATTCGGTCTCCCCCAAACCTTTCTTATTACTCTACAATCGGTCCCTCTACTCTCCCCTCACACAGTGAACACCCTCCCCATCTATCTGCTCCTCAAGCTACACCATTTTACAGCAGAACCTCTGGCTCAAAGTATCAGAACCACCTATTTCCTCTTGGGAGTAGAAAACCCACTCAACGCCCATGGAAATCAAAGAAAACAAAGAAGAAGCCCGTCCTTGGTACAAACATTGGACTGGAGGAAACTGTATCTATGGCTCTGTGTAGCCTTGTGGGTGGAATCTCATACAAACACCTCTATTATACAGACTTGGAAGCATGGATGAATACTACTTGGAGGTCGCTACTGGGATATGCCCCTACCCTCTCACATCTTGGACGAGGATGGCTCTTTTTTCATTTCAACTTAACTGAGGACACCACAAAAATCCCAGAGCGACTTTGTAATATAGATGACAGTAGCCTTATGTTGAAGCGTTGGCGTGTGAGCTTCGACCCAACTCTAGATTACTTTAGACTTCGACATCTATGGTTCCTTCTTCCTGGACTACCTCTGCATCTTTGGAATGAAAAATCCCTCCTCACCATTGGTAACTCTGTAGGCCTCTTTATCTGTTTGGAATCCAAGACGCTCACTGGCCCAGACAAAAAATTGGAAAGGATTCTTGTAGAAGTGGATATCCACGAGGGACTCCTTGAATCATTGGACATAGACTGGCGAGGCCACCTTACTCGCTAGAAACTAGACTATCTTGGTGTCCCCTTCAAGTGTTCTCTCTGTAGAAAGACGGGCCACTTAAAAAGAACTTGCCCGGGTAATTTTGAAGATGATATTTCAGAAGAATCAATGCTTGAGTTGGCTTATAATGTGGACTCTCCAGAACATTCTTCTCAGCTATATTATCCAAATATTCCTGAAGATGGCACACATTCTGATTTGACTTCACTCATAGGTAAGTTAAAACTCATTTTCCCGACTTTGTACACCTCGCTTACTTCTTGGGAAAAGGATTTACTTGACAAATCCTCTTCCATCTTACTTGATTCGTCACCTATTCCCTCGGGATCCCTGTCTAGCTTTGCCCCAAATCCCTTCTCACTTCATCACTCCACCCCTTTGACTACTTTCCCTTCCATCTTTACCCAAACACTTACCCCTGTCCCTACTATTTCAGTCATTTCTTTTTCTAGATCATCTGATCCCCTTACCACACTTACTACTACTCCATCCTTACCCTCCATTCTGGAAATAACCTCCCCTATTACACATACGTCTAACACAACCTCCCCTCCAATCTCTTTAACCTACCATCCTACTAATATTCTGGAAGACCGAGAGACTCCGTCTGATTTACATCCCCACTCTTTATCAGTAACCGATAACTACGGTGCTTTTCCATTTGTTACAACTCCTCCCCACACCCCAGTACCCACAAAATCTTTTAATAATCTTTTGGCAGGCCGTGTGCCTCCTCTCGACTCTCTTCCCTCATCCGTTTCCACTGATGATCATTTCAATGAATAGACAGATTTTTGTCACTTACCAAGCCTTACTGAATCTGAACTGGGAGAAAATACACTAGGCGTTGTTCTAGACTCTTTATTACCTACATATAAAGAAGTATTAAGTCCTATACCTCTACCAACTTATAGAGGCATTTCACCTCACATTTTGCCTGGTTCCATTTCTGACTTGGAAACCTCTGAGACTAGACCATCTACCTCACATTTGGACTACTCTTGGACCAGAGGACATGCTATTGAACACTCACCGATAAAGAATCTTAGTGCTCATCGAAATGAGGGCTCTTCTTCATGTACTTCGGTGGTTACTTCACACTCTCTTATTGATATTGGGGCGCTTAGAGGCATAAAATCCCTAACAAGATAAAAACCATGATTCTTCTCTCCCTTAACATAAGAGGGGTAGGAGGCCTCCAAAAATCTACCTCCTTCAGAAGACTACTTTCTCTCACCCACCCAGACATAATTTTCTAACAGGAAACTCTGGTTGACAACAAAAAGGCTAGACAATTTTTAAATATTTTCTTTCCCAGTTGGTACATTTGCACTGTCAACTCCCTCGGCACCTCTGGGGGTCTGGTCGTGACTTGGGACCCTTGAAAATTTGATCTCTCTTCTCACCTATGTTGTGGAAATATTCTTCTTTTTGGTTCCTGCCTTTTCAACAACAAAAGGATTCACCTCTTAAACACCTATGCCCCCTATTTTGACAGACAAAATTTATGGAAAAAAGTAGAAGCACGGGGTCTCCTGGATCTCGAAAACTTTATCTTAGCAGGGGATTTGAACCTTACTACCTCCATTAGGGAAATCTGGGGAGTTTATGCTACACAAGATGCACTTGCACCTTATTTCACTTCTTTGTTTCTTAACCACATGCTTGTTGACTATGCTCTGGATCATCTTGCTCCAACTTGGAGAAATGGAAAGTTGGGTTCTGATTCAATATCAAAGAGAATTGATCGGTTCCTCATTTCAGAGAATCTAATTCCCACAGCGGACATAATTCACTCTTCGGTAGAATTACCATATTTTTCTGATCACGCTCCTATTTGTTTGCATTTGGATTTTTCAACACCAAATTTCCATTTCCCATTCAAACTAATTTCGTGTTGGCTTTTAGAATCAGACTTCTCCACTATTGTATCTAATGTTTGGAATGATCCTTGATTTCTTATTGAAACCTGTATTCAACACCGAGTTATCTAGAAACTCAAGAGCTTAAAAGGTCATGTTAAATCTCGGGCAACACTCCTCAAAAAATAGAATACACAAAGGCTCCTCGATATTGAAATTGATATTCGATCTATACATCTTGCAACAAATCGAAGGGGGGATCTTGGAAACAACAGTGATGTTTTAAAAGATTTAGAATCAGAAAGAAACCAACTTCTACTAAAAGATGAACTTACCTGGAGACAACTTTGTAGGACAAATTGGATCAAGTGTGGGGATCTTAACACAAATTTTTTCCACAATATTGCTAGCTCTTGCCGAAGAAAAATACACATCTGGGAAATTACAGATTCAGAGGGTTCTCTCCATAGAGGACAACAAGCCATTAAAACAACTGTTGTCAAACACTTTAATTTTTTTTTTGAAAAGAAGAATTCAACCAACCTACAAACCTCAGCAAGAGTGGCAGGACTATTTTCATCATTTATCTCGGAAAATGATTCACTTGTTCTTGATAGGCCTATTTCGCTCCCATAAATCTTGCTTTCTTTAAAATCCTTCTCCAAGGATAAAAGTATAGGCCCAGATGGTTGTACTATGGAATTTTGCAAGATACCAGATATATAAAATAGGCAAAACAGAAATGAAATGCTAGAAATGACAGAATAACAGTAAAATATCCAGCATAATCTTCACAATACACAGAAATGATATACGAAATAGCAACATAAATAGCACTTTGAATCAGATAGCAATGTTCACAGGCCTCTTCGAGGGGG
>ML796779.1:284689-297918 GCA_009831015.1 Picea engelmannii | reverse complement strand
GTGACTCGGGCACAGGGGAAGTGTCATCATCATCTTCTTGAATATCCTCAGAGATGGCCATAAAGAGATTTTGTTCCTTACATTTGTGGCCTGGGAAATATTTGTCATCACAGTTATAACAGAGGCCTTTGAGTTGTCGTTCATCCATTTCATCCCGAGTCAATTTTTGGATTTTTAAGGGGGCGAAGGGAGTAGTGGGGTTTATTGGTTTAGGGCACGGGAAAAAGGAAGGCTTACGGTTTTGAGAGGAAACAATTTGTTGTGCTTCTTTGGCTTTTTTGGTAGCCTCCACCCAAGTCGTATGTCGAGCCATGAGGACATGGGCCCTAATATCCTCCTTGAGGCCACTGATAAAGAACTCTCGAAAGAAAGCATCAGTCATGCCCTCTGTTCGAAAAGCCAGACGCTCAAATGTAGCTATGAAGTCTTCGACTATTCCTGATTGCTTCAATTTGGTCAAACAACCCAAATGGTTGGTGTCAGTGTCAAAGCGTTCATAAAGCTCAGCAACAAATTGGGTCCAAGCAATATATCCTTGAAGGGAAGTTTTTCTCCATTGCCACCATTGCCAACGTTCTTGATCTAGATGGAGAACACCATACTGGAGTTTGGCCAAGTCATCTGTAATGTTGTAGAGAGAGAAATAATGTTCCATTTGTGTGACCCAACCAGTGGGGTCTGAGCCATCAAATTTAGTTACATCCACCCGCGGAAGGCATATGTCCCTTTGAAAGTGATGTGGTTGAAAGGAATGGGAAGAATTTTCACCTTCAGTCTTTTTAGGTGCATCATCATCTAGAGGGATTTTGAGTTTGGTGTAGAGTGCTACAACGACAAATTCAAGTTCATTTTTGACTTCCGCCATTGCGGACTACACGGCTACATGGACGGATGCATTCATGGAGGCATCACGGGAGGCAATAGTAGCATTGAGTTGTTGCACTTCTTGTTGGGTCTCAAGTAAACCGGATTGCAGGGTGTTGAAGAGAGACTCTAGTTCTTGGTTACGGGTATGGGCCATGATGACGGGTGAACTGAAAAGGGAGCGGGCGGGGTCAAAATTTTTTACAAAAAAATGATATGGGTAAAAGTGATAAGGGAAAATAGATGAATATAATGGAATAGGTCTCAAATAATGGTGAAAAAATGGGTGAACTGAAAAGGGTGTGGGCGGGGTCAGAATTTTTTGCAGAAAAATGATATGGAGGAAAGTGATGAGGGTGAAGAGATGAGTCTAATGGAATAGGTCTCAAATAATGGTGAAACAATTTCCAGACTTTTTTTTTTTTTTTTACAGCTGCGGGGTTATGCTTTGGTCTGAAGAATGTTGCAGTGCTGAAATCCCCAAATTCTGAACCAGAGATTATTTACTTAGCAACCCGAATACAGATGCGGGTTAATAGATCTCGCCGATTTAATTTGTTTATATTGTTGTTTATGTTCCCCAAGGGTTAGGTATTCAAGGGTTCTACAGACATGGGTTTTCCCTATGCTATAGCTCTCTGATATACGTGCGGGTTCCAACAGTAGTACTCGACCCAATATCTCAGGGCACTAACTAAGGAGGATAGACCGTACCCTTAGCCGTACTACCCGACTACCCAGGTACTAGAGAGTATCTTCCCAAGTGCTGTTCTCGGTGACACTATAGCAGTCTGACGGTCGATAGGTTTATCTACAGAGGGATTCAGGAAATCTAGGCTGGTCCGTACACAGGTGCTATTTGATGCGCTACCACTCGAAGGGGTACCAACAGGGGTTACAAGGGTGGCCAACAGATGTGCGCTTAAGAACCACTTGTATTTCCTGTGTGTATGAATCCCTCAACCGCGGGTTTATGCGCGTAACGACGGATCTCTGTGGCTTAAATACGTCGGAATACGTCTCTACCTTGAAAAAAAAAAATACCCACAATTTCTGCCAAGGAAAGTGCTCTGATACCACTTGCAAGATACCAGATATATAAAATAGGAAAAACAGAAATGAAATGCTAGAAATGATAGAATAACAGTAAAATATCCAGCGTAATCTTCACAATACACAGAAATGATATACGAAATAGCAACAGAAATAACACTTTGAATCAGATAGCAATGTTCACAGGCCTCTTCGAGGGGGCAACCTCCAGTCAAGCAGCACTCTGTTACAATAATATCCAAGCTAGGGTTTTTCATACCCTCGACCCTTATTTATACTAACTATATCTATTAAGAGAAGCATCTAGAGGAAGATCCTTCTAGAAGCGGAAGCTTCTATTAGGTCTTCTTACATCCGCCTTATTCTATTTTATTGAAAGGTCTTATTAATATTGACCTTTATTACATCCGAATACATTGATCTACCTATGTGCGGGTTAGGACCTTAACAAATTTTATCTGCATTTCTTTGATCTGGTTGGTCTGGATCTTCTGAAACTCGTGGAGGATTCACGACACAAAGGGAAGGTAGTGGGTGCTCTAAAATCGAATTTTCTCACCCTCATACCAAAATCTGCAAACCCCACCACTTTTGATGAGTTTCGACCTATAGCTCTCTGCAACCTCTATTACAAACTTGTATAAAAAATCCTTGCTTCTAGACTAAATCCATTCCTCTCCCGGTACATTTCCTCAAATCAGCTTGGTTTCCTAAAAGGTCAACAAATTCTAGATGTTATTGGCACTGCCCAGGAGTGCCTCCATAGTATCAAATCCAAAAAATCTAAAGCCCTCATTTTAAAATTGGATCTCAAGAAGGCTTTCGATTGCATAGACTGGGATTTTCTCAGACTGATCTTGGTCCAGATTAGCTTCAGTAATCAATTGATCAAGTGGATTATGGGTTGTGTGGTGAGTGAAAACTTGGCCATTTTGATAAATGGGGAACCTTCCTCCTTTTTCCGCAATGGAAGCGGATTGCGCCAAGGTTTCCCCCTCTCACCCCTGCTATTCGTTTTGTCCATGGAAGCCTTGACCCTCCTGCTAAATAATGGACAAGTTGATGGAAAAATCTCAGGGATAAAATTTTCCAGGACTATCAAGATACTCCACCTTCTCTTTGTGGACGATGTCCTCATCATGTCCAATGATTCTTTACAGGAATGGTCTGAGATTAAGGAGATCTTAAATACCTTCTACTATGATACAATTTTGTTGATCAATTGGGATAAATCGACATTTCATTTTGCTAATATACAACAACAGGTTCTGGATCAGCTCAAAGGCATTTTCCCATATAAATTCACTCATATCTCCAATGGGCTCAAGTATCTGGGATACTTTTTAAAGGCTGATTCATACAAGCCAGAGGATTGGAATTGGATTATTGCAAAAGTTGAAAAAACGATCGGCCATTGGTGCATGAGATGACTTTCCATTGGTGGTCGGTTTACTCTTATAAAAGTTACTCTAGAGGGACAACCTGTGTATTGGATGACACTGACAGCCATCCCTTCTTTGGTTATTACAAAACCTAGACGACTGTTTTATAATTTCCTCTGGTTAGGCTGCTTAGATCATTCCCGACAACACCTTTGCAATTGGAAATCCCTGGCAAAACCAAAATAGAAAGGTGGTCGGGGACTTCACTCTTTTTTCCTTTTCAACAAAGAACTCACAAAAAATTCGCTTTGGCCAGCGTTGACCTCTCCAGGCATCTGGAATTCCATCATTATAGATAAATACTTGTCTCATATCACTGTCATTAGATGGCTACACTCAGAACCGGTTACCTCCAGAACACACTCTTACTTCTGTAAAAATATCATCACAACAAAAGAATGGATCCTACGTGGGCTCTGTTGGCAGCCGGGGTCGGGCCACTCGATCACTTTGGGCCGCAACCATATTTTTGGGCTGAGAGTGGCCTCTTTACTCACACCACAACTTTTACACCACTTACACTCCAGGAATATTCATTTCCTTTATCAGATCAATGATCACTCCTCTACGTCTACTCTACCTGACAGATGTCTTACCGATAGAGCGCTCGATCTCAGTCTTGAGCTCTCTCCAACTTGGAACACCTTATGTTCCTCACTAACATTATCAGGTATTCACTTAAGCGACAAGGATGACCACCTCCTGTGGTCTGGTGGAGATCATTCAGGTAATATCACTATGTGCAATATATATTCTAAGATCGCTCAATCCCTCTGGCCATTAATTCTAAAGGGATGGCGAAAAAACTTCTGGCGTTGGCATATTCCCAAAAAAATCAAAACTTTTTTTTGGCTTTTGATTGAAAAAACGTTGAATACCTGAGATATTCTGCTGAGAAAAGGATACACAGGCCCAAATATTTTCCATTTTTTCTTCTCGGATGCTGAGAATGCGGATCATCTTTTTATCAATTGTACATTTACCAGATTGGTTTGGAAAAACCTCTAGCATCAACTTGTTCTCAACTCCACATGGGACAAAACCTTCACTCTCCATCTGTTTAGATCCATGGTCAAATAAGGAGCTTAGCCACAAACATTTACCTCCCTTGGTTTGCTCGAATATTTGGCTCGCTAGAAATAAAAAAATATTCTCAAATGAGATCCCATCGATTAGCTCAACAATCCACAAAATTTTAGTTTTATTAAAAAGTTGGATGGACTTACAGCCGGCAAAAACAAGACTAGAAAACAAAAAGAGGCTTCCAGATCTCGTGGATATTACAACTGGATGGTTCGATGGTGGAACACTCTCAACTGGATCTCAAAGTGGAGTTGGTGGCCTGATCAGACTCTCAAATAACACTTACTATCGATGGACCTTTAATTGTGTCCTGGGCACCAACACTTGAGCTGAACTATTGGGCGCCTAGGCCACTTTATTTTTAGCTTCCAGATTACACATAGAAGACCTTCATCTACTTTGAGACTCTAAAATAATTATTTATTGGTTAAACCACAAGGGTGATCTACAAGCCACCTCTCTTCTGGCTTGGAAGGACAAAATATTTTCACTTCCCTACTTCAAAAATCTCAGCTTCATTATTCCGAGAGCACAATAAAACTGCAGACCAACTATCAAAGACGACGCTAAAAAAAGAGAGGGCATAATCACTTATAACCTCTGGATAGATGGTCACAAGGGTCCATCACACTTCATCACTCTATAATTTTTTCCTATTTGTCATTCTAGAATTATCTTTCCTCGGTACTTTTGAGGTCATTTTCTCATCAGTTTTAGTAATTTTGTCATTGTAATCAATCTTTCTTTTCTTTTATGAACTTTCACCATCTGCTAGTCTTGTAGACCCCTATTGGTGAAAGATCCATTAACAACTTCACTATCTTGTGCTGACTCTCGTAATTGTCTCTTGATCAGAGAACATAATTATATTTATAATATAATTGAGAAATTCTCTCGTTGGAAAAAAAATGAGTTTTATTTTGATGTGACATTAATTTGCTTTTTACCATAAATTTGTGTATGCAATGTAGTGTTTTACATAGGTACAAATATATATTTTTGGATATAATAAAAATATGTGTGTCTCTCATTTTTAATTAGTTGATAGAAACAAAGTGTTAATTCTCCCTTCACGTCTTTCAATATGTAGAATTAATTACATAATCAATGAATTTAACCAATCACCACATCTAAATATAAAAAGTTGTACTATGTATTTATTATTATTTTTTTTTTGACAGAAACGATTAATGGGATTTGTATTAAAAAAATAGTGGCAAGCCACTGGTGCGGTTACATAGAGGCCAGAGTTACAAGAGTTACATAGTCCAGAGACCAGAAGCACAGAGAGTAACATTACTATAGAGACTACAACTTCTAAACACTAACAACACTTAGATGCCTTGAATGGTTGTTACAAAATGTCAAAAGAAATATTTCTTGCTTTTGGAATTGCTTTCTGGTTACTCCTTGCCTTTTCCCTTGGTCTGCTCTCTTTCATCCTTCCATTCCTTGTTCAACTAATCCATATGTTGCTCCAAGCTCCTCACTCTCACTTCGTGGTCTTGCTTTGGGTTTTCCATGTCTTTCCTCAGCTTCCACAGCTCTTCGCTCAGTCCAGACGTTGTGAAGAGAATATCATTCTCTAGCACCTCCATTCTTCTCCCTGCCTCGCTATCGAGGCTCTGCAAAAAATCGTCCAAGTTGATCAAGAGGCCGCACAGCTTCTCCACCTCCTCCTCCATCACTGTTATTCTTTCCTCCATGGTTGGCTTAGAGCCCGAGCTTGACGCCATCAAGTTCCCTTGTTTGCAAATCTGCTCGCCCTCCACAGCTCCATGGTCATCTCCCTATGCTGCTACGCCTTGCCCACACTATGCGATGTTCCTCTTCCTTTGTTGCACCCCCTTCCTGTTGCTTGTGTTAAATAATGCCTCCTCATCCTTGCGCTACAAGATTTGTTGATCGGAGGTATGGGCTGAGGATTTTTATTCACCGGCCCAATGATGGTGTCCTCCCTCATTTCTGAAGGCCGTGCGATCTGTCTGAGATATGGTTGTCTTGTCTTCTGCTCCCCCATCTTGTCCTATGTCCACTTGCGTTGTCATCCCATTTTGGAGGCTTTATGAGATACTCCTTTCGACTAATACTCCGTTGAGTCGCATACGACCTTTCTCCAAATGGGCTCCCACGTTGGCTTCTTCATCCGCCTGGGCGTTGTTCCCTCTCAGGACGTGGAAAATTTGGATAGAATGGAATTGTCTTCGGAGTAAAATGATTTTGTCTATAACGTGCTGAAGTTGTCCATTGGCCACTCTGGTGTTATGGTTTAAGGCTTAGATTAATAGCCTTGAGTCTCCAAGCACTATCAAGTCTTGAATATTTAGGAATAAAGCTTGGGTGAGTCCTTGCCAGAGGGCAAGGGCTTTTTCTTTGTTGTTGGACTCGATGCCTAATCCCCAAGCATACCTGAGGATGATATTTCCAATGGGATTGCTAATTATCCCTCCTCCCCCTGCCTCTCCCAGATTTCCTTTTGAAGCTCCGTCAAAGGAAAGCAAGTTGGAGTTCATAGAGTTTTTCCACTCTTCCAGTTTAATCTTATCTATTTTGAGCTCCCAGCTACAAGTTGGGGAGATTGAAGGACCAATTGCTGAAATATTTTAGAGACCAAGATCTCTAATCCATCCCTCTTCTTCTTGTCCTAGGGGCCTCAAGTTTGAAGCCGTTATAAAGTAAGGCGCACTCTCACTGAAAAGAGCATTTATTCTAGTGGCTACCTGGGCTGGGGTTCTATTCTCTTCTCTGAAAAGTCAGATATTCCTTTCAAGCCAGATCTTCCAAAGGATGAAATTTGGAATCTCTCTCCAAAGCGCTAAGAGGTGACCTTGATTGGCTGTTCTAAACACACAAAGATCTTGCCAATTCGAGAGCAGAAGATGGATTTTCTGTGGGAGGATAGGGGCCAAAGCTCCTAGCCCAAGGGCTAGCTGCCAGACCTCACTGGCAAAGGGGCAGGCCAACCACAAGTGATTCGTCGTTTCCTCTTCCTAAAGGCAAAGAGGACATCTAGTGGGCCCTGCCCACCCTCTTTTCCTAATATTTTCTCCTGAGAGGACACCCTTTTGAGCCACTTTCCAAACAAACATATCAATTTTCAGGAGGGATTTCACTGTCCAAATTGCCTTCCAAATTACAGGATCTGGGGGAACTTGGGGAGCTGAGGCGAGTTGGGAGTAACCCGCAACTGTAGTATAATGCTCTGCACAAAGGCCCCAACCTATATTGTCTTTTCTTTTCACACAAAGGGGGGTTTTCCCTTACAGTAAATTCTTTAATCTACTCCACTCTTCTTCCAAGTCTTGGGGTAGATTTGCAATTTCCCACCTGGACCAAGAGATATTTTCATCATTTCTCCAAGCTGAGATGTCCCACAACTTGTGTAGATTGTTGGTCTGCATCCAGTCTCTTAGGCGCCTTAGATCTTGCCTTGTTGAGAGTGTTGGTTCGCCTAGGACTGAGTCCTCCCAGATACTAATATCTTTCCCATTTCCTGGAATCCAAGTGATTTGGGAAAGGAAGGTCGACAACACCTTCTAACAAAGGCTGAAGATTGGAGAGCCCTTTCCTAGCTTGGTTGGATTCCCTAGACATTTTTTCCTAGGCCCTCGAAAGTGTTTTTTCCAGAGGGCTCTTTTGCTCCAATTGGATTTCCCTGAGATTATATTCCATAAGATTTTTGCCCCAAGGGCCAAGTTTTGCGTTTGGAGGTCCTTGAGCTGGAGTCCCCCTTCTAAGAAAGGTTTTGAAATTTCCCCCCAATTGATAAGATGCGGCTTCCTTCCCGTTTTCTTTCCTCCTTCCCATAGCAATTGCCTGATCAACACTTCTATTTTCTATATTACAGATCTAGGTGCTAATAGAAGGGCGCTTTGATCAATTGGAATACTTGTTAGCACTGCTTTTATGAGAACTAATTTGCCTGCTATGTTCAGCCAGTTAGATCCCCAGGAGTGGATTCTATTTTTGATTCTCTCTATCATATTATTTCAGTGTTATGCTTTTGGAGTGGATTTGATGATAGGGACTCCCAAATATTTAAACTCTTCCCAGCTGGTGCTTCCTTCTATTCCAAGGATTCTTGAAATTTCATGCATTTCTCTTGGATTAATGTTCCACCCATAGATTTTTCTCTTGGCCGAGCTGATCACGCTGCCTGAGATGTTTGTATAGATATCTAGCTCCTTCTTGAACTTCTTAGCTGTTACTGGGCTTGCACCTCCAAGTAGCAATCTATCGTCTGCGAATTGGGCATGGTTGATGTCCTTTACCCCGTTTGTAATTCGAAGGCCGGAGAGATTGAGCTGCCTTTGCCCGTAATCTAACTGGAGACTAAGGACAGAAGCTTGGAGAGCGTAGAGGAGAGCGGAAAGGGGGCAACCTTGTCGGAGTCCTCTGGTTGCTTGGAAGAACTTTGTGGCTCGTCTGTTTACCAATGGTTCTATCCAGGGCCCAGAGATACAAGCTTTGATCTAGTTAATGAAGGAGGAGGCGAAACCAAATCTCTCCATCACTTGGAACATAAAATTATGCCTTACCCTGTCAAATGCATTTGCTAAATCGAGATTGACTATCATACCTTTGTCTTTCCGTCGGAGACTTGAGTGGAGGGCCTCTTGGACCAGGATGATATTGTCCATTATGTTCCTTCCTTTAATAAAACCTCCTTGATTTTTCGGAATGATAGCAGGAAGAAATTTTTTTAGTCTGTTCGCAATGATTTTGGTAAGGATTTTATAGTTGGTGTTGTAGAGGGAGATAGGGCGGAACCTGTCAAAGATGGACGCTCCTCTTTTCTTCGGGATCAACACTAAGAAGGATGAGTTTGTTCCTCCTCCAATTCTGGCGTAGAATTGGGATTTCTTGATGAGTTTGGCGAGATCTGTCTTGATAATGTTCCAGCTATGCTGATAAAATCTAGCTGTAAATTCGCCTGGTCCTGGGGCTTTGTCCGAGTGCAGTTGATCTAGAGCCTCTTTGATTTCTTGCTGATCTATTTCCTTGTTTAACTTGATATTAACATATTCATGAACACTCGCCTGTATCAATGCCAATGGGTAGGAAGTTGGGTCGCTTGCAGCTTGATGGGGCTCTGTGTAGAGTGATTCGAAGGCTTGCACCGCTGCCTCTTTGATGCCCTCAAAATCCGTTATGATATGATCCTGATTGTGGATTTCAGTTACCGATTTGAACTGCTTCCGGGCCTCCACTTGCTTGTGAAAGAAATTAGTATTCTTATCCCCTACTTCGAGCCAAAGGCACCTCGACTTTTGCTGCCAGTATATTTCTTCCTCTCTACATGCTTGGTGCCAAATTTTTTGCAGCTTTGCCTCCTGCTGCATGATTTCCTGTGAGGGGTCCGCACCTTCCATTTCAAGCTAAAGAGCTTCTAACTGTCTTTGTGCTTCTTGGAGGTCTGAAATGGGACTTGGAAGGGTTTTGGCCCAAACTTTTAAAGCTTTTTTTTAACCGTATGTACTATGTATTTATTATTATGCATTATTATATTTATATTATATTTATTATGTAATATAATAAATTTTATATAAAAATATATATTATTAAATTTTAAAAGTTTATTTTCAAAAAGAAAAATTGAATATTTTTAAAATGCAATTTGCATTTGGCTAGCTTAACTTAATTGGAAGGTAATGGCCAATACACCATATGCCAAACTTATAAACTAAGTGTTATGGAGCATCAAGTCTTCCTACATTCCTTGTGAGTCTAGTTCGAATTCTTTGAATTCCAATCTTTGTGACGATATAGTTATCAGTGTTAATTTTTTTCATTTAAAATCTTCACAAATTGATTTCTTTTAAGACTATGAAACTAGCCACTAGTTAACATATTGTTCATGTTTCACAGTGATCATCATCATCAAATTACAGGGTGTCAACTATCATCTCCATTTCCAAATCTACTTGGTTGGTACTAAACTGCCATACAACCCTTGTTTTATATATGTTTAATATATTTAATATGAGGTGACAACTCACTATCTTAAATTTTTTATTTTTTTTTACTTTATGTGTTATGTTTAACTCTGTATCTTAAAATTGAAATTTCTTTCTATTTTATTTTACTCATCTTAAAATTGAAATTTCTTTTTATTTTATTTTAATAACCTTTTTTTTCATGATATGGTTTTTAAGTTTTTTCTTTTTATTTATATTTCATTTTTTACTTTTTATTTTATAATATTTATATTTATATTATTTATTTTATAATATTTATATTTATATTTATATTTTTAAATGAACTTTTAACTTTACTTAAATTATTTTTCCATAAATTAAAATTGCACACATTTTTCCATTGAAGTTTTTGCTCACGATACTTTTAATTCTACCTTTATTCTATCATAAATTAAAATTCTACATTAAATTTAACTTTATTTTATTCTCTCATTATTTAACTTTATTGTTCTTGTCCCATACTGCCTTATCATATGAGGTGACAACTCACTATTCACGAAGGATTTTTTTGTTCATGTTTAAACATGAATGACGAATCAACATCTTTATTTATTTATTTTTAAATATTATTGTTTTGGTTGATATATTTTTTATTATTTAGTATTTTTTTTTTTATATATAGTCTAATTTGTTTTTTATTTTATGTATTATTATTATTTTTAATGTTTTTGAAATATAGAAATATTTTTTTTATAGAATTTTAAATAATCACTTACTCTCTTAAAATTGAAGAGATCAATTTAATTTTAGTGAACATTAATCATTATTATGTTATAATTGTTTAATAGTAATTTTTTTTTTTTTTTTTTNGAAATATTAAAGATGGTTTTTCAATTTTTTTAAATTTGATTGGTGGTTAGAGTTGATTAAATTATTTTGTAGAATTTGAAAGCATATGTTAAAAATTTTAAATTAATTTAAAAATATAAATTTTCAAAAAAACTATATGTTTCCATTTAAAGATTTATTAGAAATTTAAAATTAATTTAAAAATATAAATTTTCAAAAAAATTATATGTTTTCATTTGGCATTCAAAGGACTACTCTGTATCCATTCATTAATTAACTTCCTTTATGTTTTCATATCTATTTTCAATTTATAATGTAATTCCTTTCTGTTTTCATTTTTGAAATACTTACTTTGGCATGGTGGAGGAATATTAGAGAATATAGCCATCGTAATATTCTCACTAAAATAGGGAAATCTTAGAAAAACACTTACTTTGACAATCCATATTGTACAGTCATTTCTTTTCTCTAATATTCTCATCAGGCTAGGGAATATTAGAGAATATAACCATCCTAATATTCTCACCAAGATTAGGGAATATTTAAGAATACACTCATCCCATCCCAACCAATATTGAATGGGAGTGGAGGAATATTAGAAAAAACAACCATCCCAGCTAATAGCCAATATTATTAAACTACAACTTCACATTTCTCTAAAACCACGTGTTCGTGAATACTTTGTTTTGACGGACACAGTGGCTTTGATATCTCGTTGTGGTTCCCTAGAAAATAAGATTTCCAATTTAGTTTTACATTAGTTAGGGATCAGATTTTCAATTTAGTTTCTCGAGCCAAAGGCGAGCCCTCCAAAAAGTCTCGAAAGGCCAAGGCATGGCCCGGGTCAACGAGGTGGCTAAGTTTAAAAACATTGAGGGTTGGTCAAAAGAGATTAACTGCAATATTAGAGTCAAACAAGGTTTTCCCTTGTCCCCTACCCTTTTTGGCATATACATTGATAAGTTAGAAGAATGCTTGGAAAAAGCAAGTTGTGTCGGCCCTACTCTCACTGGTATATTCATCAATCTTCTTCTTTATGCCAATGATATCATTCTTATGGCAAGGAGTCCCCATGATCTTTAAAACCAATTAAGAATCCTCAAGGATTTTTGCTCCAATATGAGTATGACTATTAATACTGATAAGACTAAGGTCATGGTTATTAAATCCAATAAGATCCCTTATGATACCTTTGTATATGACAACAACAACTTGGAGGAAGTGACTTCATACAAATATCTTGGAATTGATATTCACCACAAGCTCAATTGGAATTATAGCATTGAGAAAAGGATTATTGGGGGATGAAAAGCTTATTATGGGCTTGAAAACAATTGTAAATCAACTGATCTTTGGAGTTGGGATAAGAAGAAACTCCTCTTTGAGACTCTTGTTACACCTGTTATTATTTATGGATGTGGAGTCTGGGGTTGTAGTATCTCTCGTGAATCCTAGAGAAAGATAGAGCAAATACAAAAGAATTTTATAACTTATAATCTCAAAATTAAAGGAAATACGTCATATCTCATCCTCCTCTTAGAAACAAGCCTCTCCCCCATTGAGAACATGGCTATGACTAGATACCTAATGTATAAGAACAAGTTAAACAACATGGAAGACAAGAGGCTACCTAAAATTGCTTCAAAATCAAGTCATAACTACCATCGAATCAAGTGAGGATGGCATAAAGACACCCGGTCTTGGATAAACTATTGGGGAATCATGGAAGAAACCATTTTGCAGAATATTAAAAAAAAACGTCAAATCAAAATTTAAGGAAAAAATGTGGTGTGATAAAGAGTTAGAGGAAAAAAGAAAATTAAGGTATTATAAAGATGTAATCAACCCTAATCTAGAAGATCAAAATTATGTATCAATTTTGCCAAGTGTAAAGAAAAAAATAAGCATTGCTAAGATAAGAACAAATTCTCACGAGCTCCATAGTGAAACTCGGCGTTGGTCAATTCCTAAAATTCCATGGGATGAAAGAGTGTGTCACCTTTGTGACACTAAGAAGGTT
>ML796779.1:259447-275783 GCA_009831015.1 Picea engelmannii | reverse complement strand
ATATATATATATATATATATATATATATATATATATATATATATATATATATATATATATATTGAAAATTTAAATCCATAAATATATTAAATTAATTTTAATTTTTGATAAATAATTTTTTATACGTTTTATTTTAATCATAAATAGTTATAATAATATAGAATTACATCAAAAAATTCATTACTCATTATATTTTTTATTTATATGTTTTTAGTAATGTGTTATGATAATATAATTCATTTAAAAAATATAATGATTAAAATATATATATATATATATATATATATATATATATATTGAAAATTTGAATCCATAAATATATTAAATCAATTTTAATTTTTGATAAATAATTTTTTTTTATAGAATTTTTTAATTTTAATTTTCCAAATTTTATATTATGTAAATATTAAAAATATTTGTTTAAAAAATTTACAAATATTTAATAATTTTAATTATAAATATTTTATTTTATTTTTACAATTTTATATTATGCAAAAACATTTAAAAATTAAGTATTTATTAAAATTTTAATTTTAATCTTTAAATAAAATACATTTAAATGTTCATGAAATTTTTTGGTATTAATTCTTTATAAATAAAATAATATAGTATAAGATTTTTTTTTTATTTTTTTTTTGTTTTTTAATTTTAATCTTTTAGAATTTTATATTATACCAGCATAGATCCATCTTAACCTCAATTTATCAAGTGTTTAGAGGGATCAAATCTCTTGAGGTGAAAACCTTTAATATTTCCTGAAGTTTTACACTCTACAAAAGGTTTTCACCTTGAGAGATTTGATCCCTCTGGGGTTAAGATGGATCTATGCTACTTTAATACATTAATATTAAAATATTAAAAAATATTGATATTATTAAATTTATTAGGACTCCTATAACCACTACACTGTTTTGGTGATCTATTAAGCTAAGGCAAATCGAAACATAATAAATTCAAACAATCCATATATATACACATGAGGGATCAAATATCTTGAGGTGCAAACTTTTAACTTGATTTGATCCCTCTTGATGTATGATAGATATGGGGTATTAAAAAATATATTACCAAACTAGAACAAATGGAAACATAACAAATTCAAACATATATATATTTAATATATTAAAATATTTTATAATATATTATTATAATATATATTAAAATATTTCATTTTTAAAATATATTAAAAAAAAATCATGTATGCCAAATTAAAGTAATTATTACAACCTCCATAACATTATATATATATATATATATATATATATATATATATATATATATATATATATATATATATATATATATATATATATATATATATATATAATTTTTTNATATATATATATATATATATATATATATATATATATATATATATATATATATATATATATATATATAATGTTTTATTATTATTTTAATGCATTATGTTACATGAATATCTCTCATACTTGGCTTTAGAGACACAATTATGTAAAAGTATTTAGTTGAAAAGTTTTTTTGTTTTTTTTTTGCACCAAAAGAACCATTATCTTGCTATTCCATTCATAATCAAAGATAAAAATACATGTCTAACATAGTAAAATACTATGCTTCGGGTCTCAAAAAGGCTATCCATCCTAACCTTATGCCTTATAATCAAACTATACAAAAACAAAGACCATGACATTTTCCACCATGGAAACATATATTATATACAAGTGTCAAAAAATTCTCTTCTGAAAAATATTCCTTGCTAGTAGGTCACAAAACTTCATTAAAACATAGTAAACATAATAAGATTCTCTAATAAAGATCTATATGGTCTCTAGATACCACTTCACCATCTCTTAGTTCTTCATAATAGCAGATCCCTAGAGAACTTGTAAGAGCCCTCTTTGACATCTCGTCCACTTCAATGTTTAGTTCCCTGTATATATGTGAAAACCAAATTCTGTTGAAGGCAACGACGCAATCCAAGATTCTCTGAATCCAATGTTGATAACAATACTTTTGATCTCCCCTTTTCCCAATATCAAATTAATGAACACCTGAGAATCTCCAAATACTTGAAGATAGTCCATACCCAACTTTAAATCCAAAGTCAACAAAGTCCACAAGCCCAACATCTTCGCTTTTGTATTTGTGCCCACACCTCCATCCATCCTCTGAAATAGATGAAATGGTTTAATTGTAAAACAAAACCTGCTCCACAAAAGCCCCATCGAAAAATCCATTGACAAGAAAATTAGTCATAGGTAGACCAGAAATAATCCTTTTAGATTTCAACTTACACAATTTCTGATGTTCATAGAAAGAGCATTTAATATTGTTAACCAGGATTTCAAAATAATAAGCCTTGTTGTTAAAAAAGAGGGAGTTCCTATAACACCAAATCCCCTAGTAGGTAAATCCCGAAAGAGCCCTTAGAGAATTATATCTATTGACCCAAGTTTTTAAATTAAATTCCAAATATATCCCTCCCCAAACAACATATGTATCAATAAACATCGCAACATATGCCAAATGTTTTTTGTAAAAGGACATTGAACAAACAAATGTTCAACATATTCTTCATCTGACTTACAAAGGAAACAAACTCCATGACCTTGCCATCCTCTTTTCCTCAACCTATCCCAAGTCACTACTACATATGGGTGGATTTTCATCACTATTGCCACGAAATTTCGTCACTATGGTGACGATTATTGCATACCTCAAAAAACGTCTGCTAACACATGTGTCTTGCAACGAATATTTGACTTTTTGTGGGTCAACTCAAACATTTTCATCTCTATATCGACAATAGTCGATCTATATATACCTGAATTTAAGAGACTTTGCGACACATTTTCTATAGTTGCGACACTGTTTGTGGATTTTGTTTGAGATGTTTATTTTTTCTGTCACCCACCGGTTGAGCAAGTCCAATTCTCAATCTACATAGCTCAGACTTTGAACTTGCAAAATTTGTATGTTTTATTTATTTCTGTACTCATTTAACTTGTAAGTTTTTGTTGAAATGAAATTTCATGTAGCTTGTTTTTTCCTTGATTATATATTATATGTGCAGTACCATATTTCAAAATATTTATGTCATTGGTTTTTGGATCTAGTTAGTATATTCTATGGAAATTCATGTGAAATGTCAATAAAAATATTTTCCGATGAAGTATTTTAAGAAGAGGGAAAATTACTCCATCAATAAGTCAATTCAAACATTAAAAACATATGCCATTATATTCAATCTAGATTAATTTGAGCCTACAATTCCTTATGTAAATTTAATCTTTATTACAAAACCACCAACTCATAACAACTTTACCAGTTGGACTAATGTTTGAAATAGAAAGTGGAAAAAAAATCCTCTTAGGTCTAATCCTATCCCTTAGCGTCCTTGTTAGCTCTCTAACTTTTGTGTTTCTATGATGTTGTGCTTATATATATTAATGCCATATTTTTAGTCTAGTATTAGGTTAGGTTAGTCATATAACATTGTATTCTTATGTGATGTTGTTTCTCTCAATTTTTTATAATCACACGCAATTCTAGATGTAGTGATTAACTCTAGTTTGTAGTTGATGTAACTTTTTTATACACTATTAATAAGGAGTAGCTAAAATATAAAAATTTCATGATGAAATCTACTAGTTAGACAATGAAAAATGAGAACATGCCAAAGTGTCTTAGAAAATAAAATCGTGACCATTGTAAGTAGCATAAAATCGTGACCATTGTATGTAGCTGCAAATCAAGACGTCATAATTTAAACCAACCAAACCCAATTGTGGATGACAAGTGGATGGCATTCTTTTTTTAGAGGTGAATTTCAAAGATTGACATTTTCTCTACAAAACAACTTAGAGGCTAGTGTATGGTGTCAAGTGATTCAAGTTTGAGAAATTTTGACCACTTTTGTTAAATGCTGTGTAATTATTTTCCATGGTGATTCAATACACACTACTCTAAAGTACAAATTGAAGAATATCAATCTCAATAGTTAATCGATAATAAATTAAAAAAAGCATGTCAAAATGTCTTAAAAATAATAATTGTGAGGATTGTAGGTCACTGTAAATAAACATATCATAATCAAAAGGAGTAGCAAAAATATCATGAAGGAGTAGCTAAAATATAAAAATTTGACAACTTATTGTTTGGCATGGTGTAGGTAAGACAATTACTTGTTAGTACAAAGATTTGTCACTATGAATGAAAATGACAGGAAGCTTACTCGGTTAAGAGTGGAATTAGAGGCGAGGGGTGATGGAAAATGTTATTTCCCTTGCTATGATTGCAGGGGCTTGCAAAGAAAAAGACTTTTAATAACAACAATCGAAAGACATTGTAGGGAGAAGGAGCACGTCGAAGGGGGTTATGAATAGCGTCCCTTGGTAAGAGGATTCAATATTTAATATTCTTTGTAATAGTCATCATGTCATGATTTTTTGTAATATTTCTTATCGATATTTTTATATTTTCTATACACACTAACTTTTCTACGTTGTTTTTAAATATATAGACGATGCCCCCAAAATGCCGACCTGCAAAGAGTTATTTGCCAAGTACTAGCATAAATACTCCTTTACAGGGTGATGAACTTCGAGATCAGAATATCGAAGTTTTTGATCAAGTTATTAATGATGATATGGATGGAGATAATGTTAGTGATTCAAATCAGGAAGATTGTAACAACCCTCCTTCGTTATGACAACATACAACGCATAACAAGTGCTAATTTTTATTTTATTATTTATTTTATTTTATTTTCAGCAGGAAGGTAATAGTGACAGCACAATCAATGAATCAACAATGCAATGTGCATAAGTAATTAACAACAACTGGACAATGGTGGCCTTCCTCTGCGCACCACAAAGTACTATTCTAAAATTTTAGTGTCTTCTTTTAGGGATCAATTCATTATCAAATACTTCTAACTTTCTTACATTTAAATATGCATATCCTCCATTGTGAATCTGACATAGACTCTCCAATCATAGTTTAATAATAAAATACAAGAATTCAAGTTTCTTTACCCTTCTTACAAAATACTAATTGTTTATACATGAATCCTTATATCTTTACCTAGACTCCATTCTTCACATTCCTATGTACACTTGGTCAAGTTTGAATCTTTTCACTCTGAACTAGTGTCTTCAAAGTATTACCTCACTTTTCAAGACAAGCATTCATGCTCCATTTTCTATCCCCACACACAAAGGTTTAACTATACTAGTTAAGACTCTTATAGCTTTATCATCATTGACAATTATATCCTCTAACATTTTTGTATTCTTTTATCCACTTGCTGAAATCATTAATTCCCCAAAGGTTTTAAATTCCAAAAGAAATCTAGTATTGATTTCACTTTTGATTAGGCCTATAAATAATTTTTATTATCGCGGTTCATCAACACCCAAATCATTAATCATTTTTAATCCATTGAATGAAGTGGCGTCCTACTAGTATTTTGATACTATACCTCCCTTAAGAACAAAAGCTAACCACTCACTAAAAGTTAATGCCTCAAGTCATAATTCTACCTTTCCCATTATCATTCATTTCTTCCCTTCACGTTTGTACTCAATTGATCATCTCCTTTAAAAAGTAAAGTCAATTATCCATTCCTTGATGGATTCAATCAAAATTTTCTCTGTTCAAGGGCATGGTATATACACATTACAGAACACATTAAGAAAAATACTATCTACTTATGCCATTAATCTCTTCCAAGGATGATATGAGTATGTCATTTCATTTAAAAAGTATAAGGTTTATGAACTTACACCTAATGACTCCCACATTTCAAACTTCTTCTCAATAGTTCAAAGATAATCATGACTCTATACAAGAAATACGTTCTTACAAAAATCATGTGGACTCAATAGGCCTTAGTTGTGGCTCTCATACGACATATATATATATATATATATATATATATATTTGAAGAAATGTAACATTAAGGGTTCAATGACTTTAGAGAGACAACTACATGTGTGTTTAACATAAAGAATCCCTTAGACAGATCTCATAGCTAACTGCAGTCTGATGCCAAGATTCTGTAGTTACCTTCAATTTTGATATGGGGTATAACTTATATCGCTGGAGGTAATTAGATATTGTTATACAAAAAATCGTTGTCATACACAGGGGAAATCATTATTATTATTAAATATCGTTTACTGTATATATTAAAGATCATTGTCTGATCGATGTATATTAAATGTCGCTATTTGATTGGGTCGTTACAGATATATTAATGATCATTGTCTTGAATATTAAAGATCATTGCCTGTATATATTAATATCGTTGTCTATCATTATTATTAAAGATCGTTGTATATATACACAAAATCGTTGTCATACACAACAACAATTACAACGTCGTCAAACACAGTCATAAAAACGTTATCCACAATCAATATCTAACCAATAGAATCGCTACCTGGGAATGGCATCGTTGTCCAACATTAATTAGCTGTGTATTTACATTTTAAAAAGAATTTAAAACTCTTCAAAAATTACATATTGCCAGGCAAATTCGCTATCTAAAAAGATAATAAAAATCCCTCTCTAACTAGATAATAGAAGTTGATATCTATTAATAAATGGTTGTAAGGATAACGCTATAATAACATCGTTGGAATAACATCATCAATTGTAATAAAATCACCATAATAATTTGTCATTGTAATAAAATCGTTGGAATGGATTCGGTGGAATAAAGTTATCAATGGAATAAAATCATCACTGTAATAAAATTTGTAATAGAATTATCACTTGTAATCAATCTCCATAATAATATCCCTGTAGTAAAATTATCACTATGATAAAATATGTAAAAGAATTATCACTTGTAATCAATCGCCATAATAATATCGTTGTAGTAAAATTATCACTGTAATAAAATTTGTAATAGAATTATCACTTGTAATCGATTGCTATAATAATATCGTTGTATTAAAATTATCACTATAATAAAAATTGTAATAGAATTATCACTTGTAATCAATCGCCATAATAATATCGTTGTAGTAAAATTATCACTGTAATAAAAATTGTAATAGAATTATCACTTGTAATCAATCGCCATAATAATATCACTGTAGTAAAATTATAACTGTAATAAAAATTGTCGAGTGAGAAAGGTAAGACATTAGGCGTTAAGGCAGTAGACACAGAGCTCAAACGGACAAAATGAAGAGACAAACATTCAAATAGAAACGCAGAGATTTATCATTCAAAGACGCAGAGATTTGTCATCCAAAACATTGGGATTTATCAATCAAGGAAACACAGAGATAAAATTATGGGAGGGACACATAGATTATGCATAAAAGAAAAATGCAGAGATCAGAGATTAATCATAAGAGAAAAACACAGAGATAAGTAAGGGATAGATAGTTGGACGAAATTTTATCCTTTACTTATTATCCATGCACAGGAAAATAGGGCATTTAAATCTCAGTCTTAAACACCGGAGTGAAGACAGTGGATTAGGCTCTTGGCCGACTGCTTAGGCACATAATAATAACTTAAAGGATAAGGGTCAGAAGATAAAAATACATTTTTTCTTTCTATTAAATCAATAAAAACAAACACAGAGAAGTCATTGCAATCAGAGTTTGGGTTTGCCATAGGAAACCAATTCAAAATACAATGAGCATAAGGCTGAGATGACATTAAGTTCTATGATCATAAAATGCTAGGCTCATTAAGACAATTTGCTGAAGATAAAAATGAAATCTCGGGATAGTGTTATGCTAAATAAAACATAAACTTTAACACAGTAGAAGTACATTACTGAAGGCGCAGGAAAAATATTTAAAATACCATTCAATACGAATATACACATGTGTACTGTGGCCAAATATGAATTCTTTGAATTCGTTGTCCCACGCTTGCACCGTCCAGCTCCCGCTTTCCAACTGATGTGACCTTACTGGTACCTCCCAGCCAATGCTAGGGGTACTCTTCTTCCCCCTGAGCCCCCCGAACCGCAAAGGGGCCACGCACACGATGCCAGATAATGCTAGCACCCAGCTCACCTCACAAGGTCGAGCTACCACTAGTTACCCGAGATGGGTATCCCAACTCCCACAAGAGAAAGTTCAGTCAAGATAAAAATTTCAGAAACGTAATTTTACGCAAAAAGATGAGATCTATACTCCTCCTCCTCCTCCTCCATCCTTTTTATATATTTTTTTAGTAATTAGTTTCCCAAATTATCATTAAATTCCTTTTTCATTTAATTAATTTCGAAAAACCTCCCCCGTACACATGTCGCCCGATCCCCTAGTTGCACCATAAAATCAATTTTATTAATTAATTGAATGTTCCTATTTCCCTCATCCACCTAAGAGCATTCTTAAAAACACTCCTCGGTGTCCCAAAATTCCCTTACAATTTTTAAATGACTTATGCCTTACTTAATTTCCTGTTGAGTTCATAAATAGAAAGTTCCAAAGGCAAGATTCCTTATAGGTTAGACATTCAGTTTTTTTTTCTTTAAGTCTCTCATTTTCTTTAAGTTTCCCTTTTTCCTCAAGTTCCCTTTTTCTTTTAAGTTTCCCCCTTTTTCCTATTTAACTAAAAATCAATTTAGCAAGTGTAGATAAAAATAACCATTTACCCTCTTTCCCCTTTTTAACTAAAAAATAATTTAGCAAATGTAGATAAAAACAACCATTTACCCTCTTTTCTTTTTAACTAAAAATTAAATTAGCAAAAGTAGATAAAAACAACCATTTATCCTCTTTTCGTTTTAACTAAAAATTAAAATAGCAAAAGTAGATAAAAACAACCATTTACCCTCTTTTCCTTTTAACTAAAAATTAAATTAGCAAAAGTAGATAAAAACAACCATTACCCCTTTTTAAAAATTTAAACCTTCATTATAATTTTTACTTTAATAAATAAAGTTTGAATTTCTTTACCCCCTTCTTGTTATATGTCTAATTATTTTTGTTTAGAGATTATTCTTAGACCTAGGTTTTAAATTCACTAGGGTGGGTGAAATTTTTAAGGAAACAAATTGTTTTTTAACTTTACTTAACATATCATTCATTTTAAGGCCGACTAGGTCCTAAGGAGGCATAGTTTTCTAGGCAATAGGTTTATTCACTTACCAGTTAAAATCGCGACGTGCCCTTTAGGATGCACTATGTGCTCCAAGGGTGCCACTCGGTGCTTTCTTTTTTATTTACGACGTGCCCTTCAAGACGCACTATGTGCTCCAAGGGTGCCACTCGCCTCTTTTTGTTTTCCTTGCGCGACGTGCCCTTCAAGATGCACTACGTGCTCCAAGGGTGCCAATCGCCTCTTGAATGAATTTGGTAGACGTCAAACCCCTGGAGTCAATACTCCGCCATGTGATATTGTGGGAGACTAAGGGCCTCTAAGGAATAAGTCCCCTGCCTTATTGCGCACCCCTTAGAATCATCATGAGCGATTGTCACATTCTGCCCTCACGACATCGTGGGTATTCTCGAGCTAGGTAATCATTAACCTATATTTAGAGCGACGATAGGAGTGCTAGTAGGATTTGGTAGGGCTGCTACCACACCTCTCCCTCAATGTCTCTGGTTGTCGTGTGTGACCCCTCTACTCCAAATGTGAGTATGGTCGGCAAGATATCATCATCCTGCATCCATCAATGAATCATGTCAGCAATAATAATCAATCATCATAACATCTAATCATATGTATATATGTCACATCAACAACATTCAAACCCTAACAGTCCACTCCTTGACTCGATCCGGAGTCCAAGGGGTTTCATCGATGCCTCTGCATCCTCAATGTCCAGAGTCCTGCACACTCAGGAGAACCCAGTCAATAGCACCTATCTATGTAATACAACAAAATATCATATCATCAAATCCATAATATCTCATAATCATAATCAAAACAACCAATAGTATAATAACCCGAATCACTTGCACACAAGTGTCCTCAAAGAATAAGTTCGCTCAATGCGCGCAAGAGAGAGATGTTACAAAGATGATATACATAGATTGATCCAAGACACATTTTCTCCAATGGATGAGGACAACCAGGATGATAGTCATGATGTTGATCCTCTACTCGAGAAGTCACGTCAACCTCTTTATGAAGGATCAACAACAAATATTCTATCTGTTATATTGTTGTTGGTGAACTTGAAGGTTTTGAATGGTTTATCAAAAAAATTCCTCACATGGGTACTAAGGTATTTAATTTGTTAATTATTTATGCCTGCATGTTCACAAATACTTAAAAGGTTCAATTTTTTCCTATATTGCTATTGTTTTCTAATTTGTAAATTAGTATGGATGCGATATTGATGATTAATATTGTTTACATTGACTTATTGTTTTGAATTTTGTAGATTGTTAGGTGAATTTCTATTACCGACGTCAAATATTTTTCCACGCACATATCGAGAAATATCTGTGATTATGAAAGAAATTGGAATGGAGTATCATGCTATTGATGCATGTCCTAATGATCATATCATATACTATGGACAATATGCATTAGAAAATGAATTCCCACGATGTCAAATAAGTAGATATCGAACCGATAAAGCGTCAAAGAAGGCGCCTTGCAAAGTTCTTCGTTATATTCCGATAATTCCATGTTTTCAATGGTTGTTCAGGCGCCAAAGTATACCACAGTTTATGGATTTCCATGCAAAGAACAAAAGTCGAGACTATGTTCTTCGAATGCCTGCAGATGGTTTTACATTGACGTACATCGAAGAAAACTGGCCAATTTTTAAAGAAGAACCTTATAATGTTAGAATTTCGTTGGGAGCTAATGGTGTCAATCCATTTGGAGAGCTTCGTTCTACATACTCAGTGTGGCCTGTTTTTGTTGTAAACAATAACCTTCCTCCTTGTATGTCGATCAAGAGAGAGCACACAATGTTGGCAATGATTGTTCCAAGTATTTAATTATCTTTTATTTTCTTTAAAGTATGACAAAATATTTCATTTATTTGTTTCGTGCATGGTAATTATTTCTTTTATATATAACGACATCTAGATAAGTATAATTGATCATGCAATATGTTGAACCAATTAGGTAAGTACTAGGTTAAAGATATGAACGTATATATTGAGCCTCTTATCAATGAGTTGTTGAAGTTATGGGTTGACGTCACTATGTATGACATCTTTAGACCAATAGGGGGAAAACGATTTCAATTCCATGGACTACTATCGTGGACAATTCATGATGCTCCCGGGTTAACACATTTTTGTCGTATATTGTTACTTTCTTTTGTGATTTAATATTATATATATTTATTGAAAATATCATGCATTATTTTAAATTGTAACTCTAATTCGCTACATTAATTCATATATCTTGTAGGTCTTCAAACAAAAGGTAAATTTGCATGCCTAGTTTGTGGCCCCAAGATAAAATCTCGTCATTCAAGGAGTTTAGGAAAGGAAGTATTTGATGAGTATAGGAACTCTCTGCCTAAGAACCATAGTTATCGAACTACAGACAAAGCAAAATTCAATGGTAAAGAAGAGAATGGAAAAAAACCACGAAGAATGACACCTCACCTATGGAAGTTGGAATATATTAGAAATTGTCAAGGTATGCAAATTATTTATGTATGACATATTATATAAATCTTTGGTTAATTTCATTAGTATTAATTTCATTTTGTTTGATTAATTAGTGTTAATTTCAATTTGTTGATGCTTCATGAATGTCGTTAAGGCACAAATGGGCTTCCATGAGAAATGAAAAGTTATCTGATGCAATTCAGTAGGTTTCCATACTACGAGCACCTACAAATAGTTCATATGTTTAATACAATGCATATCGGGAATAACATAACAGAATTGTTATGGTGAATATTAGATGGAAGGACTGACAAAGAGAGAATTGGAAAGATTTGTTGTGACATCCAGGAAGCTAATCATGCATTGCAAAGTGTTATTATTAATTCTAATGGTGATGGTTGTGAACAAAATACTAGTCTTCCTTGGTTATTAACGGAGCAACAGAGCAATATTGTAAAAGAGGTCATTCAAAAAATTAGGTTTCCGACGGGGTTTTTGTCGAACATACAAAATATCTTAACGAAAAAAGGTGATTTTGGTGGGATTAAAACACATGATTGGCATACATTCATTAAGGTAATTAGTAGGTTATAATATATTTCCTTATTGGTACACATTTTTTGGAAACAAATAATAATTTTTTTTTTGTTACAATATGTTCTACCTTTATCTCTCCCAGACAACTTTGACAACAACATAAAAAAATTTATTTATGTACTTGACAAATAAACGAGGTAAGTAATGTTTTATAAGGAAAATGTACTTCTTAGGTGATTTGTAGCAGAACTTATTGACATATTATGTTTTATCTGCAAATTTATGTATGCCTTGATATTATTTTATTGCATCGACATTTGTAGGTGGTTATCATCAAAAGAAATCCATAAAGAAGATATAAGTTATTGGAAGAGAGAAATTCCCTGACTAATGTGTCAAATGCAAAAGTATCTACCTCCAACATTTTTCAATGCACAAGAACACTACCTCATACACCAAGTTGAGGAGATTGAATTATGTGGACCAGTACACACAAGGTCGATGTGGATGGTGGAGAGGCAGTTGAAGTCATTGAAGTCTTTTGTTAGACAAAGAGCACATCCAGAGGGTTCTATGGTTGAGGGATATATGGTATATCAATGCATGGTGTATATTAGTCAATATCTACCTAAATTAGCAGAAATATGAATGTGCCTCTCATTTGGGATCACAACTCCATCAACAAATTTGAAGGGGAGGTGTTATTGGGGAAAGGTAAAATGAGGTCTGTGAAGTGTAATTATTAGATGTTGACGTAGATTTAATATATTAAACATTTATTTTTCTAATTCTATTTTATCATACTGATTTTTTACATTTTTTATTCCTACATATTGAACTATATTAAAGTATTTCCTTATTAACAATAACTAATTAATGATATTAAATTGTTATTTAATCATATAGTTGCTTGAGAGTGGGATTCTTTACATTTATACATTGCAAACAACCTTGATTGGATGGAGCATTGGATAGAATATACTGAAGAATACTTTGGTAGGTTATCATGGGAATGGGTGAGTAGGATGATTAAAACAACGCATCATCATCGAGATCAATTTCTTGATCTTATGTCAACTAGGGAAGTTGATTTAGCCTTTGGTTTAAAAGATAAACAGGCAAGTAAATTGTTTACCCACATTTTCCTAGTTATTTCCCAATTTTTCAATGTATTTGGTTTGTTTAATTTTTGAAATATATATTTACTAAGTCCTATATTAGGTTTATTAATTGGAAATGTATTTTTTACTTGTTGTCCATGTTGCAGTTGAACCATCACAAGGCTATGTGGTGTAATGGTCGTAATTTTCGTATCAAAATGTTGAATGATAAGATGAAAACCTCAGATTGTGGGATAACTGCAGTGTTTAAGGTCACCAAAATTTCCTCTAGAAGTGACAGAAATCTGGAAGAAACTGAGAATAGGTATACATTTCCTCTAGAAAGTATGCCTCCTTTTAATATGGTGACACGTGGCGATCTGATTTTGTCGTTGTTTCCATGAAAAATGAATGTGTGGATATAGCGACGAAAAAATTACCATGAAAACAATTGTTTGCCTTCGTGGAAAGTGCGACAGATATGTGTGGCAATATCAAGGAAAAATTGTGGCAAATTTGGTCATATGTAGTAGTGAGTCATGATATTTTTTTTTAAACACAACCATAGGAAGCACTTCAGTGCTACAGGAAGATTCCAATTCCAAATCTTCTCCGACCACCAGGGAGCTGGAACAACATTTATAACATTAAAAATAGTAGAGTATAAATCATTTGTTGAGACAAAACCCAATGGATGCCCTGTCCATACTACACTATCAACTGTAGAGCCCAAACAAATTCCTTCCCTACAAAGGCCATCAATATAAGCATTCTAGCAAATGCTCAAGAAACCACTTAATCCCAAAGTCTGTGCCAAAATATAGACTACAGATCCTCCAAATACAGATCGACTTCCCAAACACTGATCCAGGTTGTGAATTCCTAAGGAGTTCAGATAACGCACCATCAAATTAGGTAGTAAGTAGCTATCTTCCCCTCCAATGAAAGGATCGATCCCAACATGAACCAACCTTCCATTACTGATCTTACATGCAACCAACTGCCCTATCCAATGAAAATGTTTGACCAAACCATGCTAAACAATGGAACCACCAACATGATTGTTAGCATAATTTATGATCCAATTGACCAAGGATTTCCTTCAAAAGTATTTGGCCCTTAATATTTCTCCCCACGAGCCATTACCACTCATACCAATCCATATTTTCTTCAAAACAAGAGCAATATTAAACCATTTAAGATTTAAGATTTAAGTTTTTCAACAAGGTCATTGGTTATATGAAACTTTTTTGTAAGGGTATTGAACTCAGGTCGCCTAGCAAACGAAACCTGAAACCCATACCTTAATTGATTGAGCTAGTGGGAATTGATTGAAACCCATACCTTAATTGATTGAGCTAGTAGGAATTGATTGAAACCCATACCTTAATTGATTGAGCTAGTGGAAATTGATTGGTTATATGGAACTTTAAATTTATCTAAAGTAATGATGATTGGATATAAAGATTTTAGATTAAAGCAATTAATCATCTAGATCAAACTTTTAATAAAAAAAATGATATTTATTATTAAATATGTTTAAAAAATTTACTTTAATAAACTAATAATACAATGGTACCAAAAATTGATTAAAATATGTATTATAATATTATAAAAAATAAAAAAATCATCTATAATTTTATTTCTATTTTAAAAATAATTATCAACAATAATATTAATATAAATTCATTTTAACTAAAATAATTTTTTTGCATGCTTAAGAAATTTAAAGGATACATAAAATGCACTAATTATAATATTCTCCCTAATTATGAGTTTATTATTAATCATGTGTTCTATTCTTTAATTAAATTTATGTGTTTTACCATTATACCAACAATTTTGAATTTAAGCTTTCCATTATTTAAAATTTATTCAAACTTCTAAATGGAAGAGTCAAATCAAGCTTATCTCTCTCTCTCTCTCTCTCTCACACACACACACATATATATACGAGGAACTATATATCTAGATTTTATATATGACTAAATCTAGAGACTTAGTTCCATATGATGATGATGATGATGATGATGATTAACGTCCACTAAGACCGAATTGGTCTATCAGACCTTAAGAGGGTAAGTGATTACTTGTGATTCTTTAGAATTTTGTTTCTGTGCTCGAAAATCATTAAGAGAAGCTTTCCAAGATCACCATACTTTTGTTGAGTTAAGAGGTTAAGAAGGTTGGTAGTGTGATAAATATTTTGAAAATGAGATCTAATATGGGTATAGGCTGGACAATCTAAGAGAAAGTGCTTTTCATCTTCAACCTTCCCAGTGTCACAAAGGTGACACACTCTTTCATCCCATAGCATTTTAGGAATTGACCAATACCTGGTTTCACTATGGAGCTCGTGAGAATTTGTCCTTATCTTAACAATGCTTATTTTTTTCTTTACACTTGGCAAAACAGTTAGATAATTTTGATATTCTAGATTAGGGTTGATTACATCATTATAATACCTTAATTTTCTTTTTTCCTTTGACTCTTTATAACACCACATTTTTTCCTTAAATTTTTATTTGACGTTTTTTTTAATAGTATCTTTATTCTGCAAAATGGTTTCTTCCATGATTCCCCAATAGTTTAGACAAGACCGGGCGTCTTTATGCCATTCTCGCTTGAGTCGATGGTGGTTATGACTTGATTTTGAAGCAATTTTAGGTAGCCTCTTGTATTTCATGTTGTTTAACTTGTTTTTATACATTAGGTATTTATTCATATCCATGCTCTCAATGGGGGAGAGGCTTGTTTCTAAGAGGAGGATGGGATAGGGCATATTTCCTTTAATTTTGAGATTATAGATTATAAAATTCTTTTGTATTTTCTCTATCTTTCTCCAGGATTCACGAGAGATACTATAACCCCAGACTTCACATCCATAAAGCATAATAGGTGTAACAAGAGTCTCAAAGAGGAGTTTCTTCCTATCCCAACTCCAAAGATCAACTAATTTACAATTGTTTTCAGGCTGATAATAAGATTTCCATCCCCCAATAATCCTTTTCTTAATGCTATAATTCCAATTGAGCTTGTGGTGAATATCAATTCCAAGATATTTGTATGAAGTCACTTCCTCCAAGTTTTTGTTGTCATATACAAAGGTATCATAAGGGATCTTATTGGATTTAATAATCATGACCTTAGTCTTAT
>ML796779.1:237529-248423 GCA_009831015.1 Picea engelmannii | reverse complement strand
CACCAAGGAACACATCCAAGGATCAATCCAAGTACTAAACAAGGATTCCCTGGAACACATCCAGGGGCCCTAGAACACATCTAGGGTCTTGGCCATCCTCCAGGAGAATGGATCTCGCTGTTGCATACAAATTTAACACAACAAATTCATTCTCAATGTTTCCTTCATAGTGCATTGTAGGTACTCAATACTTGGAAGATTGCATGACTTCAAACCATGTTTGTCAATATTCCATTCGAGCTATTCCTACACATTCTTTTATAACAATGTATTTGTCAACATCTTCAATGTTTCCCTATCCAAATCAATTGTTGAAGTATTAATTCTAGCAGCTAAGATGTCCTAAAGATGGGCATTTATGTCATCCTTGATGCTTAATTTTAGATATGTGGAATTTTCCCTCTATGAGATGTCAAGCATCATGTCTACAAATCATTCCCATTTTCTGCACTCATTTTCCTTCCTCCTCTCAGTTTGTTCATTGATAATCTCCTCACACAAAGCATCAAATTATTTGTGCACTTTCTTGATGTTCCCTCCATTTTCCTACAAATCCAACTAGCTACACAAGGAATGAAATCTTTGACATCAAAAGAATTGGCTATAATAGACAAGCCTTGCACAAGTTTCCCTAGTCTTTCAATGCCCACCAACTTACTCAATGAGGAACAGAAAAAAGAGAAAAGTAAAGTAGCATAGAGAGTAAGGCTTGATGGTTGCACCACCGCTAACCTATCTTCATCCACATGTTGACCTATCATCCCCATACCTCTATTTCCATTTATGACCCAAATCAAACCAAACCAAAAAAATATATCTCTCTCGAATATCAATCGAGCTTGTGTTGTTATAGGTGAGTTTTTGTTATTGGAGACTCATGCCTTAGAGCTACACTAGTAGCCTTGTTCATATCGACAACCTATCATATGTTTTATGGTTTTCACAATTGAATGCAAAAGTGATCCAAGGGATCAAAAAATGCTTAAAAATCAAAGTGCTCGAAATTGCTCTAAAATGGATTCATTGTGTAGATCTCGTCCTCACGATCCTAATGCAACTTGAACGGGCTAAAACGAAGTTCGTATGAGAGAGATATCACATTCTATTTGTTTTCCCGAACATGCAAAACAAATGTTGATTGTATCGTCCATACATGCCACGTGGTAGCTGACTGTACGACTGTATAGGCTGACATGGACAGGTGATGTGTCAGGTGATTTGGCAAGTGGTGGACATGGACTAATCCTGGTCTGACACATGGCATGTTTCATGGCGAATGAAAGGGTGAAATGTGGCCCAGCCAAGGGCCACCATGTGGCACCCCCTTGTTGTAGTGTAAAATTTGGTATGGGATTCGCCAGGGTCGAACCTGCGACCTATGGGCGTGGGCAGAGTCTTGGCAGAGGTTGGGCTACCAGCCCACCTATGGGTAGTTCTTAACCGTATAGGTTAAAACTTCTATTTAAACTTGTATCATGGCTATGTCGGGTGGAAAAAGGGTCAGGGCTTAGCCCCAACCCGTGGTCACACACCATACACCATTTCCATATGACCAGAGTGGGAGGTTTCCAACGGTCAAGCCGACAGGCACGGGAAAATAGGTCGACGCTTAGCCACATGGGGCCATGCGACCATAACCTCCACCGGGACAGGTGCTAACACCCTAACCATGAAAAAAATCCACCATTTTCTCGAAACAATGCGCGTGCCAAGTTTAGGCATGGGAAAACACACAGAGCCAGGTTTAGTCACGCAAAGGTGCGTTTTGGCGAGCATGTACAACAAGTTATTGGAAAAAACTTCCAGGAAGTGTATTTTTCTCATTTTTTTGCCAAACCAGGTGCAGGAAGAGCCCATCTAGAGTTTTTGGACATTTTGGAGCCATTGGAGCCATCTATTTTTCATTTTGAGCATTGTAAAGCACTGATTTTAACAATTTGAGCATATAATGAAAATGATGCATTAAAAGTTGGACCAGGAGATGTATCCCATGAGAGGGGTGAACGCCTTTATCATTTTGTTGTGTTATGTGCTTGTTTTGATGGGTTTTTATGACTATTTATGTTGTTCATTTTAACTAAAAAACTCATTAAGTTTATGTGCTTGCAACTTGATCCAATTTTCTAAGACAAATACATATTCCACTTGCAAATTTGTATACACAAACCTTTTTAATTTTTCAGATCAAGTTGGTATCAGAGCAAAGGTTTTTGAAGGTTTGATTATTTTCAAGTGTTTTGTTTTCTGATGCTTATAGGTTGAAGCTCACAAGAGGACAAGGGAAACTTGTAGAGCCAAGTTCTCAACTTTCAAGAAGGAGAACAATACATTCACCTCAAGCTTCAACGAGGCATTCACCAAGTATGGCTCATAAGGAGAGTCATGAAATTCCTACTTCAGGAAGAGGAAAATTTCAAAAAAGCATTTTATGATATGACAAAGATGGTGAAAATTTTATATGAGGGAAGGAATTCAAGCTTGCAAGGAGAAATCTCCAATCCTCCAAGAGTTAATGAAGATAGTGGTGGTTAGACACCAAAAGGGAATGGATAAAATGGTGATACTCCACCTCCTTCACCTCCATCTTCCACTTCTTCTACCATTTCACAACCACCTCCAAATTCTCCAAAAGAACATTGTATAATTCCTCCACAAACTCCTTTGCTTAAGCTTGATATTAAGTTTGAATTACCTATGTACAATGGAGAGGTAAATGCTGAGAAATTGGATAATTGGATTCGTCAAATTGAAGTGTATTGTACGATACAAAGAATCCAAGATGATGAAACTAAGATTCAACTTTCTTCTCTTAGATTGGAAAGCGCAGCACTCATTTGGTGGGAAGCCAAAACTCAAGAGGACATGAAGAAGCATGGTAAAGTTTTATCCTCTTGGAATGATTTTATTGTTGCAATTAAAAGGCAATTTTATCCATTATCATACATGCAGAAAGCTATCATGGATTGGAAAAAATTTAGACAAGCTAAAGGGAAAAGTGTCCAAAGATACACTCAAGAATTTAGAAGAAGAGCTTTGATTTTGGGTATAGATTTATCTTCTCAAGAAACTTTACACAAATACATTGGAGGATTGCATAGCTATTTGAGACACACAATTCTCATGTTTAACCCTAAAAATCTAGATGAAGTTTGTGTACAAGAAACTCATTTGCAAGCAAGAGGGAAGAATACTCCTCAAGAGGGAAGCAATAAGCCATTCTACAATGGAGACGAATGAAAGGGGAAATTCAAAGGAAATGGAAAGAATCATTCCTTAGTCAAGAAAGAGGGAGAAAAAATCACATGTAAACATTGTTCAAAAGATGGCCATGATGAAGACCATTGTTAGAAACTTCATCCTGAAATGAGACCCAAAAAGTTCAACAACAAAGGGAAACCAAAGACGGTTTCAACTACACAACATGATTTAGTATCTGATTCGGGAGATGAAACAAAAATAACATCCATGGGTTTTCAAGGTAAGGAATCTATTTCTAATACTAGTTCTTCAAGTAGTAGCCTCAATGAAACTCAACAAGAAAAAGAAAGAATAGAGCTTTTCCACATAAGGGTAATTTCAAAGAATACCATGATAGATATTCTATTTGATATTGGTTCTCAAGCAAACCTCATTTCTAAAGACATAGTCAAGAAATTGCATTTATAAACTACTCCTCATCCTAAACCATATCCTCTAGGTTGGATATGTGACAATTCCAAATTGCATGTGACAAGAAGATATAAACTTAGATTTTCCATCACTGCAAACTTTATAGATGAGGTAGAGCTTGATGTTATTCCATTGGATATTTGTGGTATTGTGTTGGGAAGCCCATATTTATATGATAGGAGATACATCTTTCATTGTCATGAGAACAAATATCATTTGCTTAAAAATGTAGTTGAGTACATTGTTAGAGAACATACAAATAAGTTGAATGTGCCACCTGTAAATCTTGGCCAAATGAAGAGATTAGTCAATGCTAGGAAGAAATTTGTACTCTTGATGATCAAACCCAAATACAATGTTGAAAAATAAGCTTTCCAAGGTTGTGATGCACAGTTAAAATCTGATTTATATGTATTACGAGGAAAATCTCTCTATGGCTAGGGGTAAACCACAACAAATGGAAATGACTACAGAAATCAACTCTATTCTCAAGTATGCTATATAAATAAATATGCTAGCAAGGCAATATAAAAGGCCTACCTCATCCAGAAGTTCAATGAAGTCCACCGTTGAGCACTTGACCCAAATCAATATACCTGCAACTAGTCCTCAACAACCAAGTAATGCAAGCATATGGTGATAATATATGATGTTAGCACATTCAATAGCATAATCCATCAACATTCATAACAAATAATCCCATGGAATAATCATTCAAATATTTGCAAGATATCAATTGGATGAGAAAAGAGTATTTTTATTAAGATATAATCAATAGAAGTGAATAAGTTACAGACTTCTATGTCGGCACGGTTCGTAACCAAGAAACTAAGTTCCTTCCCGCTGGGTCTCCACCACTTCAATCCTCCACCAAAGGCAAGCTCATGTAAGAGAGAAAATGGAGTTCTCAATCAGCAAAGGAAGAGCTTGGGGGCTCAACAATGTGTTCAGACTCAAAGGATAAAAAGATACAGACTCAACGTGAAGTGAATAATTCCTCGAGAGTAACTTTTCTCTCAAATTTGAATTATTTCTCCTCTTTTCCATAGCTTAGATTTGGCCCATTTATAGCCTTCAAGTGGAACTAAAGGGACGATTTGAATCGTTTCCAGTATATGGAAGGCCAAGGATCATTGATCTTGTGTCGTGACATGGAAACTCGACACCATTTTTCATTTTTGGGCACATTTCCCGATGTACGCAAGTTGTAGTGGTGCAACCTGCGTATATGCATGATGTATAGTAGGCAAGGTGTGTATATGTGGAAAAATTGTATTTTTAGCTCTGGTATTTTCAAAAGGGGACTTCAAGTCTGCATAGGGAAATGGAAAAAGGCCTTCTATGAAAGATTGCATGGGGTGAGGCAAATCTTGCTATAACATAGGCCCCCTATTGTGTGAGGTCAGCAGAGTATCTGCGATGGCCGAAATATATTATAAAAAATACAAAAGTGGAGTAATGGGGACCCAGATGGAAGAACTAGTTGCTCATTACAATCTGTACTGACTTTGCATACATGGCTGCCAATTTGAATTACATTGTAGATCCATGTGAAAATATACCAAACAATTTTTCATGGCCATGAATAGGCAAATACAAATGCGGTTACATGCCAAAGGTTGTCATAGTCACGAACAAGGCCCAGTAAAACTAGTCTCAAAATAAATCTGAAGATATTTCTATACAATGGAGTACAATCTGATCTCCCGTGATCACTGAATTCACACAGTTACTGGTCCAATGAAAAGGTGGCAACAACTCAAGACAGGTGCGACTACATACTAATGTCTTCAAGTCTTCTACACAATCCACCAAAGGTGCAAGTCTACATCGTGTGAATAAAGGAGTTGAGGTCGAACACCATGAGACTTTGTTTGATTAACGGTCATTGAATTATATCGTTAACAAACATGAAACATCCTACCAATGATGAAAATAGGTATCAAGGCACCGAGTACATTCTTGCAAGTGTGAATAAAGGAGTCAGGGTCAAACATTTGCAGAATCCATCGATCATGAGACATTGATGTATTCCCAACTGTCGATGGCAAGAGAACCTGCCACTAATGACTGCAAGCCTCTAGGTACTCATAGGACTCTAGGTCTCATTTCCATAATAGATGAGATAAAGTCGATGGAAGGATACCTGTTGAAAGGAGAGAATTAAGGCATCTCTCATCATTAAGAATGAGTTACAAAGCAGAAGCTTAATGATTTGGAGGAAATTAGACGAAGAAAATTTTCACAAACCAATTATCTTGTGCGTCTTTCACGTGTACCAAGTTCAAGAAGTACATGAAAAATACCCTTTGAATAACAGCCAATGAGGAAAAATGCTGACAAAGGCGAGTAAACCACAAATAAGGCTAATGGCATCCAAGACATTGTACGAATCCCAATGTGTGAATAGATTTCTTACCGTCAAACACAATTGAAACCACCCAGTCAACGACCAATGATGAAATGTCGATCGTTGGGTTCAAGGTTACCTACCAATGAGGAAAGTAGGACCAGGGTGCGTAATAGGACTACAACATCATGTGGTTCTTAGAAAAATTGAGGGTATGGCCGACATGCAAAGTCAAGAGTTCCTAGGAATGACCGACACAGGTTGATAGACATCCTTTGAACAAGAGCATGAGACATATGGAAGACTCTAGCAAAATGGAATCAATGATGAAAACATGAGATGCAGGAGGCATCAATAAAACTCTCCATAGGGACTCGAAGAGTAACCAGTTTGGGGAGTAAACTCTCTGTAACGAGCTCAGCTTCCTAAGGCCATGGTAAACCCAAAATTATGATGACAAGTGGACTCAATAACTTTGTGCTCTATTCAAAGGCGACACGACTGCTGCCAATATAAGATAATACTCCCTTCTCACCTGTCTTTATTTTTTTTTTTCATAGTCAAATGAATGCTATGATACAGAGGAGGAAATGAATGTCGCAAGTAAGCAAAACTAGTTCTAGCAGTGGAACATACCTATGCTCAATGCAAGGAGGTGCATGCAGGAAATGGACACTCAGGGGAATGTTCCCTCCTGGGTATATGGTGTCAAGTTGAAAAGGATATAAATGAGGCTCTACTTGGTTGAGAATGCAAATCTTTTGAGGCAAATGGTTTATAACTCAAAGCAAGAACCGACTGTAGGCTCGATACTACAAGCAAGGGCATGAGATGCAATCACAACTTAACACCAAAAAATGTCCTTTTTCATAATCTTAGTCTACTTGGTGTGAAAAAGGGATAAACTTGTACCAAATAGACGTATTTTCAAATCTAATTTACAAGTGTGAAAGAGACAATTTCATTCGGCAATCTTTTCGCTTTTTGAAAACGAGTTGGAAAAGAGCTTAAATCAAACTCAGTTGGGAGTCCTCTAGGTATAGGTCAACATGTTTATGACTGAGAAATTAGGCTCAACATAAAGTCATGTATTAGCTATAGGGGACTCCCGGTCCTAGGGAAAAACTCTCGGCATGGGCATCAAATGGAGAAGAGGATCTAACTAGGGTACTCATGTTTGGTAAGTCTCTACCATTTTATAACGACACGTATTGTAGCAGATGGAGGGTTCTGTGTCGCTACGAAATGGGTTCGTACCTAATTAGGCATATGATTGACAATTATAGGACAATGCAAGTGTGCATGATGGAATGGATACCTATCCTATATGATGGGTAGTGAAAATACTTATCTATAGTTACGAACGGTTGACATGACGCTAAAAACCACAAGAATCCCTGGTGAAAATTATAAAAACCTACTCAATCCACTACTGTATTAGTCCATTAGGCAAAAATATGATTCAAAACTATGTAAAGTGGGTAAAAACTACTATAAATAGTAATAAAAACCAAATTTTACTATGTTATTTGACTTTTTTACCCAAATAGTGAATTTTGGACCAAATTACCTATGATATTCAACTGGTGATTGTGGGAGCATTGAGTGACGGAATTAGAGACCATCTGGACCAGATAATTCATCTTCCCCTCCTCTTCCTTTCTAGTGGATTACATTTTTTATTTAAGTTTCAAATTTTAAGTTATTTAAGGCACAAATTAGGTATTTAGTTGTACATGGGCTACCATTCATCGGATCGTGTATATGCGACAGTGTAAAATATAGACTGCGTATACTCAACCCTATACGCGACTTTAAATGTTGCAGCCCGCGTACATGTTTGTAAACAAAATTTTTGATGGTTGCTAACTCAAAAAGTGATGTTTCTCTGGCAGGATGGTGCTAGAATGGAGGGAAAGGGAACATGAGAAGGTAGATGCTACTGTGGAAAGATATTTGGGGGCCCAAATGGCCTTGAAAAGATGCAGGTTGTACAAGTTTTCGGTACTCAAAGGGATGAGGGCCAAAGTGAGGTTGCTAGAGTTGCTCATGGATTACTGGGATCTAGACAGTGAGATCTTCAACCTTGATGGGAAACCATTAAGGATTGAAGTCGAGGATATATATTTCTTGACGGGGTTGTCGCGTCATGGTGAGGTGGTGAACCTCAAATCCTAAGGAGCTGGGAGTAGTATGAAGATAGAAGAGTACATAGATGCTCCCTGTATAGCAAGGACACTCACTGGAAAACGATTAGACCAAGGGATAAATATATAACTCTGCGCATGGGTATTTGCATACAGTTTGGGTTTGACACTAAGGTTCTACTAGAAATGGATATTGAAAGTTCCTTTGTTGCAGAATTCGTAGTTTTGTGTAGGAAGGGATCCTATAAAGTATTTAAGGAGTTACATCGTTCCATCAGGGCCACCATTTACAATTTAGGGAAATCAATGAACAAGTTTAGTTGTGGAGGAAAATAATCGATCGTAGATCACTGATGGAGTGTTGAGAAATAACAATTTTGATTTCTTCATGTTGGCGATTGACGATGAAGGTTCGTCCGTGAGCCTAGGGAATTTTTAAAAGATCAATGATTGAGATATCTTTTGATTACGAGATCAACGACTTAGAATAAAATATTGATATAGTAGTAACACAATTAATTTTCTATGAAATTTTCATTTTTTCGAAGGTCATCAACTTGCAGGGGCATTTTGACACTACTACATATGACCAAATTTGCCAAGGTTTTTCATTGCTATCGCCACACAAATCCATCGCAATTTCCACGAAAGAAAACACTATTTTTTGTGGAAATTTTTTCGTCGCTATATCCATGAACCCGTTTTTTGTGGAAATAGAGACGAAATAAGGCCTCCACGTGTCATCATCCTCAAGATAGGTTTACCTTGAAAAACGTGGCAAAAGCGACGAAATATGTTCGCAATAGGGACGAAAAACCATGCCAAAGTAAAAAACTAACCAACAACTTACGACATAGATTCCATATGTGCGATGAAAAAGCGTGGAAAGTTGCGACGAACTTTCATCGCTATTGCCACGAAAATCCTTGACTCACCAATAGTTTACGACGCAGATGTTATATGTGCGACAAAAATGCGTGGAACATTGCGATGAACTTTCATCGCTATTGCCACGAAAAACCTTGGTAAAGTAAAACTCATTTTTTGTATTGTGACAAACTTTTGTCACTATTGCCACAAAATTCTTGTACAATAAAAAAGTTTTCGATGAACTTTCGTCGCTATTGCCACACCTCCTATAGGTTTTAAAAAAAATAAATCTACATGAGAATCTACATGAAGAGTTGGAAATAGTTGTAGAGAAGCAAATTTGTATAGTTAATAAGCTAGTCCCTTACACTACTAGACTTGAGAGATAGCTATTGGCTAACCATTGTAGCCACCCTATGACATATTTGTATAAACCTCACCTACTTGATAATGTTGATTCTTGGCAAATTTTCCAGGATGATAGGGACATTTGTTGTTTTTTTCTTATTGAGATCAAGTTAATACTCTAATGTCATTCTCATAGACAAAAAAAAGTTTCCCAATGGCTTACTACCTTTGGATAATTTCTTTTCCCTAAGTGATGTTGGGAGTAAGAACACATCCTCTCAAGAGGCTTCAAAGAGAAAGGTATCATACAATATCCTTATGAATATTGGTGCAGATAATGACCCTAAAACTTTGTCTATAAGCACTAATTGTTTCAAGTTAGAAAAGAAAAATAATATTACTTTATTACTTGAATTCATGGATGTCTTTGTTTATTCATATGATGAATTTTGTGGTTTTGACCTGGGAATTATCCATCATGCTATTACTATAAAATACAACATCATTCCTATTTCGCAAAGACAACAACTAGTTACTCTAGCCTTTGAGGCCACTAATAGGAGGGAAGTTGGCAAGATGCCCAATGCCAATATCATAATTGGTTCTATATGTAGTCCCACCACTGACATCCATAGATCCATTTGTTTGAGTTGACCTTGTAGCTAGAGAGGAATATACTTCTTCAAAAGCATAGGTAAGGGCATAAGCAATAGAGGTGGTTTAATCCATTGAATTAGAAGAAATTGACTGGGTAAATACAACACCATTAGCAAGAGAGGATACATAGGTAGTTGAGGCATAGGCTTCTTCTTCAGTAGAAGATAAAAATAAAAGGGAAAAGGAAGCAATAGGAAAAGTAAACCAAAAGCAGCAAAGGTGGAAGTAGAAGAAGGAGAGATAATTATTGACTTCTGTGTCAAGTACTTTTAGTGGGTTTCTAACTTAGTCCTAATTAACAAAATGAATGGGTACATTTGACTATGTGTAGACTTTCGCACCCTTAACAAGGAAAGAGTGAAGGATAACCTTATGCTCCCCAACATGGACCTAATCCTGCAACAAGTTGTAGGATCCCAAATTATGTCTCTGCTTGATGGATTCTTAGGCTGTGTTCAAATTCACCTCAAGTGAGAAGATCATTATAAAACCACCTTCACTAATTAGTGGGGAACCTTCACTTTTGAATGCATGACATTTGTTCTAATCAATGCAGGTGCCACTTTTTAGAGAGATACACACATGACATTCGATGACTTAATTGGTATGATTATTTAGGTTTACCTCGATGACCATACTATTCATTCCAAGCTATCAGGAGATACTTTTAATCACCCGAGGAAACTATTTCCATGTTTCAGAAAGTACGACATGTCCTTGAATCTAGCTAAGTCTATATTTGGTGTCTCATTTAAGCATACAATCACAAAATCTATGGAATCGATCAAAATAAAGAATTCTCCAAAATTTCAAGGTATCATTTTTATAGGTTGGCTACAAGTTCAAGATAATG
>ML796779.1:218589-237141 GCA_009831015.1 Picea engelmannii | reverse complement strand
TTCTTCACTAATATTCAAAACTTCAAATATAAATCTACATGCACTAGAAGAATATGGTGATAATAAAGATTGATAGCTCATATTTAAGGATACAAATTATTATTTAATGATACATTACTTGCATGCATTAGCAATGGATGAGATTCTTGAATACTATGTGTTGGATCATGAATGATAGGTGGTGCTCTAGGAATCCCATGATGGACACAAAAACATACATTATAGTGAGCAGACACAAATATCACAACACACATTACAATGAGACATGTTTGATGCAAGTATTATTCAATTCAAGGCTAGAGTGCACTCTCCACTCCATTATTCATATTATTATCTTCATTCACTCCTATCGGTACATATTTTCCCTTTATCTTCTATCATTTGTTTACTTAGGGTTCATATGTGTGTGTGTGTGTGTGTGTGTGTGTGTGGTTAAGATTTTGTACTAAAAATATGTTATAGTTGTATTGGTCAATGTAAGAATACAAAAAAAGGCTTTTCCCACAGTCTATGATTCATACTTTGTTAAAACAAATTGATGATTGTCTACCAAAAATGCAATTGTATCCTTTCATGAGGATTGTGAACTTTTACTAGTATAAATCCTACTTTAAAAAACACGTCAAAACCCTTACCTTTTCATTGTCCTTTAATCAAATCCATTATCCCATAAAACTTGATAAGAGTTTCCCACGAGATGCATTTCCATCATCAAGACCTGCATGAATCATAAAAGACAAATTCTTTATATGAGTAAATAATATATAAGCAAATAAACATGCATTTAGTTATGTAAAATACTCTAGAAAAAAATTAAGTGGTCGCATACCTTAATGAGATTCTCTTTGTTTTGAGAATAGGTTATTCTCTACTGAATAGGGCCAACCACGTGAAGGTGGAAGCTCATATATCCCCTCCCCCCCCTCACATCGCTCTCAATTCCCCATACCCAACAAATGATTTTCTTTATATAGAAAACATATATACATTCATGCATAACTAGGATAGTCATCAAAACATATGAACATATAAACATTGAAGCATATGAACATATAAACATCGATAAACATCCAAATACAAGTCATGAATTTATACATCTAATTTTTCTTTGATTTATATTTTTTTACATTCATAAAATTGACAATTGGGGTATCATAATCATCCAAGGACATTGTATTTTGTGTGCCCTTTCCTTCTATTGTTTGTATTTCTATGCGCTCATGTACCATACTTCTGGTACGTCATTGAGAAGGGTGTCGAGGCATATGTTCAGGGTCGTGAACTACAACAACGAAAATGATCATATCGATATGTTGAAATATAATTGAAATAACTAATTCATTATTTTGATTGACATTACACTATTGCTCTTTACCTATCTATGTAGCTGTGATAGTTGGTGAATTAATTTACTATCCACTTGGTTCCTCTCGCAGTTCACCCTCATAAGCTACATGCTCTTCAATTTTGAGAAGATAATATATAAGTATAAGTCGGGAAAAAAAATCTACAATCACAGTAAATATTTCTAATTCTGAAGCATACACACCATAATGGGTACTCTTCTCTACACTATCATTGGACATGTGAACCCTTATATGACATGGTGTCTGCTGAATACCGCTAGATTCACTATTGCAGTAGCACTGTTGCTTGAAAACAAACATAAATACTTAGTTAAGGGTGATATAATAAAATATGAATAGACTTTACAAGCATGCTACTGCGGTTTCCTTATTCATTTGATTTACCTACATGGTTGGGGAGATAGGAGTCTGCCCCAAGATTTTTCTATATTCAATCACACTTTTAAAACCATGCTTGTAACCAAGATTTAGGTCCTCCTCAGTGGCCGCAATGTTGAACATATTTAACTGCAATGCATAACACCATTAAAAATACCAATAACAAAAACATATATTTGTTTGCTACTGTTAAATAAATATTAACCACAGTTAATCATTTAAATCTTACTATTCGGGATTTTAGTTTTCCATAGCCACCCTGACCTAGCTTATGCTCATTGTATTTTTCCACTCTGGCCTTGGTTTCTTTGGAGGTGTTTGGTAGCCTACATATGGAATTTTTGAAAAAAATTAGATATCGGGATTGTTACATAAAATAGGAAAGAAAAACATAAATGATCATATTTCACTGATAATATGACATGTGTTGTACCTTGCTTGACCAGCTCGTCGATGTCTTCCTTGTTTTTTAAACAAGTTCTCCTTTTCATCATCTATTAGGGCCTTCCACTCTTTCTCTGGAACCATGGGAGGGTGCTTGTGCTTGAGGTCTAATTTCAATTTCTCCCTATACTAGGCCCTGGTATATTTTAAATTCTCACTGGTTAACTTTGTAACCAGTTTCTTGTTGAAAGTGTTGTCGAACAAGTTTACCATGTGGTCTATTAAATCATCTTTATTTTTGCTATCTTGTCCATTCCATCATGTGCGAATGGTGGGGCCAAACAACTCCAATGCTTTTTCATTTAAGTTTCTATAGAAAACATTGTTTCCTGCATAAACGTGTTATCCATTAATTTATAATAATCTCAACAAATGTCTATTTCAATTTCATGAAAAAAATGAATCAATTAATTAACAATTACCTACAATCTTCTGAATATTGATCAGAACACATGCATCATCCACCAGAAAGGCAACATTTAGTGATCCTATGCTTTTAATTTGTTATGCTCCATGCATAACAATTTCCTCTCCATTTACAGTATGTTCCTCTCTGGATTCATGTGGATTCCCAGGTTCTGGCTCATCATGCTCCAGTGTGTCATGCCGGTCAAAATAATTTCGCTCATCAATGGATTCAAGGGGAACCTTAGGAGTCTCAAAAAGCCTCACTTGCACTTTGCTATGTCGACATTTTTTTTGCATTGGACCATCACTACTACCTATAACAGTTGCAGGATCCACAGGTTCCTGACGCACGGGGTTTAAAAACTCCTACAAACGGAAAACTTTACTTTATCAAATCATATACAAAATATAAAACAAAAAAATGGATATGAAATTTTCATAGCTGATAAAAATATGTGAAGATGCCACTTACCCAAAAATTAGTTATTGTATTTTGTAGCTCTACAATTATTTCCATGTCCTCCGGTGTCAAGGATCTTTTGCTAAGAAAACCTAGATATTCTATGTTAGCCTTCTTTAAGGCCTTCGTTACAGTTGTCATTGGGTCAGTCGAATAAAATATTTCGTTCTCATCAATATCCTCAGTGGGAGCCTTCCCATGTTGACCATGCCACAACACATTGATGAATAAAATTAATAAGATGAACGTTAACATTTGAGAAATTTAGTTGTTGTAGTCATAAGTTGTTATTGTATTTAACATTTACCTGGTGAGGCACAACGAGTGCCTTTCCTAGGTCACCCTGGACAGATGTAACAGGTGATTTTCGGGCACGGTCACCCTGGACAGATGTTGACACAATAAATCAATCAACAAAAGTTATGGAATTCACCTGTAACATTAAAAAATGAAATATTGCAATAATATCAGAAAAACAATAACAAAATTTCAGAAATTTAGTTGTTGTAGAAATAATTTGTTACTGTATTTAACATTTACCTGGTGAGGCACAACATGTGCCTTTCCACATTCACCCTGGACAGTTGTAGTGGGTGATTTTCAGACACGGTCACCCTAGACAGAAGTTGACACAATAAATCAATCAACAAAAGTTATGAAATTCACCTACAACATTTAAAAAGTGAAATATTGGAGTAATATCAGAAAAAAAATAATAATGAAATTTCAGAAATTTAGTTGTTGTAGTCATAAGTTGTTACTGTATTTAACATTTACCTGGTGAGGCACAACGAGTGCCTTTCCACGGTCACCTTGGACAGATGTTGCGGGTGATTTTCTTCCATGGTCACCCTGGACAGATGTTGACACAATAAATCAATCAATAAAAGTTATGAAATTCACCTGCAACATTAAAAAAATGAAATATTGCAGTAATATCAGAAAAAAAATAAAAATGAAATTTCTGAAAATTAGTTGTTGTAGTCATAAGTTGTTACTATATTTAACATTTACATGTTGTGGCACAGTGGGTGCCTTTCCACGGTCACCCTGGACAGATGTAGCATGTGATATCTCACATTCACCCTGGATAGATGTTGACACAATAAATTAATCACCAAGAGTTATGAAAAATAAATAATGAAAAATGAAATATATGCAGTAAAAAATTGAAATATTGCACCGATAAATTGTAACAATGATTGATCAAAGTTTGAGTTGAATGGTATATAAGATATTTACCCCCATAGCTACACCCCCTCCATCTATTCGATTTAAGTTGTAATCAATCAGCAACTCTTCACCTGGAGCTATTGTTTTTGTTTCACATACAAATATACGATTTCCTTCGCGTCCCTCAAATATGCAATTCGGTTTCTTAGTTGCTGCCACTGGTCGTGTACTATTTATAAAGCCCGCAATGTTTCCAGTAGCTTTTGGCCTTCCATCAATATACATAGTTGCCCCTTTATTTTGATTGTTATCTACTAGTTGTATATAATTTGCGACAACTCCATATCTCTGCATACTTCGCGTATATCAGACCAACATCAACCAATGATTGTATTTGTATAATGGTCTGACATACTCCATCAATTCGGTTACAGTGACATAGCCTACCTTTATGCCATCCATGGAAAATAACCTCAATCCATGTAAGGATGAAGGAGCAATGCAATACATCCTCCCACTGATGAAGAAATCTATGTCCACTTCAGGTAGCTCCTTAGGTGCCCATCATTGCACTATATGTTTATAACTCAAGGGAAACTCAATGTCACCTATGCTCTCAGCATCATAATTACATGACCCTCTGTTGGAAATAAAAAATTTAGAACAAAACGTCTAGAACTGGTAGATAAAGACGTGTAGATCTAGTTGATCTAGAACTGGTAGATCTAGTACAACACGTCTCACTTTCAACCTCTCTTAGTATATCTTGATCATCACTCGAGGAAGATAGATTCGACATATACCTATTTGGTGGTACCTACACTTGTTAAAACAAGAAGATAAGTTATCGTGACAATATACGTTTGTGGTACCAACACAGTTGCATATAGTTGCATTTAGTTGCATATAGTTGCATAAGTTGCATTGTTGCATATAGTTGCATAACTTGCATATAGTTGCATAGTTTCATATAGTTGCAATATAGTTTCATAAGTTGCATAAGTTGTATTTTTGCATATAGTTGCATAGTTGCATATAGTTGCAATATAGTTTCATAAGTTGCATAAGTTGCATTTTTGCATATAGTTGCATATAGTTGCATATAGTTGAATATTTGCATATAGTTGCATACAAAATTGTCATATAGTTGCATATAGTTGCATACGCAATTGTTGCAATATAGTTGCATAAGTTGCATTGTTGCATAAAGTTTCATATAGTTGCATAGTTGGATAAGTTGCATATTTGCATATAGTTGCATAGTTGCATATAGTTGCTATATAGTTGCATATAGTTGCATAAGTTGCATTTTTTGCATAAAGTTGCATATCGTTGCATATAGTTTCATAGTTGCATATAGTTGCATATTGAAGAGTGGTTCCAAGGGTGGATTAGAGGAATTCTCATTCTTGATGGAGAACAACTGCTTAATGTGCATCTTGCAAACAACATTGCTCTCAAACATGAACTCAAGCATAGAAGGAATTATGTAGTTTTTGCATATCTTCACTAGGACAACATGTGAAGTGGTCAGAAAGGAAAAGGCAGAGGCCCTTATTATTCGGTAGGATGAATTCCCTAACTAGCTTGTTAAAAAATGGGAAGTTATTTAGATGGGATAAGGTGTTTAGGAATCCTCTTTAGAATGGACGTACTTGTAGTAGACTTATGCAATTTGGTGTTGAACAACTTTGAGAATGACCTTCGTTGACAATTTTCTCAAGATGTACTACTTGCAAGGAGAATCACCACCATAGCTAACAATATCTTTCCAGAAAGACATTTATTGTTCGTTTTCTTTTTTCCTTCTACTATAGGATATAGGAAATTGAATATGCTTCTTATAGGCAATTTGAAATTTGGAGGAAACAACCTACAAGCAAGAAGAGATGCCTCCCATTGGCATTGTGGAACTTTTATATAATTCCCAAGGAGGCTAGGGGGGATAGAATTGACTTACATTTGATATGATGTAATGAGCATAAATGGAAACTTGTAGAAACTCACAACAACAAATTGGAAATATGAAAACTAATACATAATGTGTAAAATAATAGGGCACATATAGCAGAAATTTCGACAATAGTTAACTAGTACTATACAACAATATGTTTTGTGTTTTTGTATATTGATATTTTGAATACTTTCTTACAGATCACAGAAAAGAGATTGTTCATTGTATGTTAAGAAAGTTAATGTGTAAACCCAACCTCCTCTAGCTCCTCAAGTCAGTAAGGCTGATGAAACAAACTAAACCATGGTGGTCAAAAAGCAACCACATGTTAGGCCGCAAGCGAGAAAAAGAAAGCCTATTTTATTAACATTATAAATATATTGTCTTATTTTATTTTATCTTCCCCAAGACATCAAAGGTAACTCCATGTTTATTAGGAACTTATGTTCTCATCATGGTTTTATAATTTCACATTACTTGCATTCACTCATAATTTTTTTCTTTAATCATTGTTCTCTAGCTCCTTTAATATTCCTCTCATGACAATGATAGTAGAATTGGTTCTAAACTTACCAATTGTAGTCAAAATACCAAAATAAAGTCAAATTGGTGTCCAAGAGTGCAATCTAATTATTTTTGCATAAGTATCAAACATAGAAGGTTTTGTGTAATTGAAACATCAACAAAAAGGTTTGATATACTTATTGAGCTTTGTGGTCCCAATGAAAAAATATTGTTATCAATATGCTATCTTTCATATTCTTTTGTGTCACTCGATCATTGTTTCATGATTCTATTACGTAAGCCACAACAAGCTCCTTTTGTTTCTTGTTTCTTGTTTCTTGATTCTATTATTGTTTTTCTATATTTTTAAATTTAGAGGTATCTCCTAAAATTTTCCTTGGTCAAGCTATGGTTCAAAAACTCTAGCACATGCATCATTGTGCACCAATAATAGATTGAGAAGAACATGAAGAAATTGATATGGATGAAGAGGATAAAATTGAGGATCACATTCTTGCAGATAAATTGGATAATTCTTAGGGGCTATACTTCAACATGTTTCTCTTAAGAAGCTTTTTTGTGTGGAAACTACTTCAATTTCTATGGGCCATGATCATTGTGATGTCAAGAAATATGACAATATTATTGTTCTTGTGTATGTACAATTCATACCATCTATGAGAACAGAGTACCATTTATATAAGATAAATTGGTAAACAATTATTCATAATAAACACACCTAGTTAAGGTGTTCTAATAAATGCCCCTAGCTGCCATATCCAAAAGAAAGGAAATAGAATTTGTTCAAGATTCTATTACATAATCCATAGTAAGATCCTATTTTTTTATTGTTTCTTGACTCTATTATCTATTTTCTATACTTTTAAATTTAGAGGTAGCTCATAAAAATTTTCCTCGTCAAGGTATGGGCTGAAAACTCTAGCACATGCATCATTGTGCACCAATAGTAGATTGAGAGGAACATGAAGAAATCAATGTGCATGAAGAGGATAATATTGAGGATCACATTCTTGTAGATAACTTGGATAACTCTTAGGGGATATACTTTAACATGTTTCTCTTAAGAAACTTGTTTGTATGGAAACTACTTTAGTTTCTTTGGGCCACGATTATTGTGATGTCAAAAAATACAATGATCTTAGCGTCATTGTGTATACACAAATCATATAGTTGAATAAAGTTTTAGCATGTGTTTTGTGATATTTCCAGTCCAATACTAGAATGGGTGGAGTGAGATTCTTATGTTGTCTAGTTGTGCAACACTTCCCACTGACTTGACCTCTAACCAAAATCGAATTCTATAATGTTTTAGGTCCAAGAAAAAAACATGTAGAATTGAAGGGATGAGACAAGGAATACAAATGGGATGAAATATAATTAAAAGCACAAGATTTCCCTACATGGTGTTCATTCAAGATGAGAGAAGGATGGAACATATGCATAGTGGGTGAAGATAAAACTACTACTCTCATTAAAAAAAAAACATAAGAGACTGAAACTACATTTTATAATAATGTGAAAACCCTAAGATGCAACAAACTTAACCCTAATACAAAGTTAGGGTTGAGTTTGATGCCAAACTATATGAAAAAAAGGCAAGCCTTGTTGGGACCTAAACCTTTAACTCATTTCTCTTTTCTAGGTCTATTTTAGCTCATTAGAAAGATAATTTATGAATTTGTAGACTTATGTAAATGCTTTCCCTTGGGTTTAAATTTTTTGAAAAATGCATGGGAAGACCTTGTAAAATGAATTTGAAGTTCATGACTGAAAACTACAAAAACTATCATTACCAAAACCAGTTATGAGATGACCTCAAATAAACAAACCAAAATCATCTCCCAAATTTTATGCATGACAAGTGTCCCATAAATGTTTGACATGGGTTATAGACATCAAGACTGCAAAGGTAATATTCTCAATGTCGATAACTCTACAAATATTTTTCTCATAACTTGCCTTCAAACATAGGGATACCAAAACTAACTTACAACTAGAAGGGAATCATTTCTATAAAATGACTATTTATCAAAGGTGCCTTCATCGCTATTGGGAGTCGTTAAATTATTTTGGTGAAACGATCCATAATCGCATTCCTTGGTCACTTGAGAGATTCACATAGCAACAACCTGATGGGATATACCACTCCACCATCTTTATTTTAAATTTCCATGTGAGGCCACTTGGTTTGGAAAAGAATATCTTCACTAAGCTTGGTTAGCTCAAGGCCCAAATTCTTGTACACAACCTCAGGGGGGACATGCATGAAAATACACAAAGAGAAAATTACTTTAATATCATTGATCCAAAATATGTTTAGAATGAAATGGAAGATAATGTTAACACAATAAATTCACATAGATACAATGAAAACAAAGGTGAAAAACATTGTACAAGAACAATGAAAGAATTGTGATAACTATATTTGAAAAGAGAGGTCTGCTATGCTCATTCATAAAAATCACATAACAAGAGGATGGAATTCCATTTATAATGATTCCAAATTCCTAAGAGGCAAAACCCCTAACCCTAAAATGATGTTAATGTTAGGTGTGATGTTGAGATTTACAAAAAAAGGAAGCCTTGCTAGGACTATAAATTTTTGCATGTTGTTGTTTTTGGGTCTTCTTTAGCTTGTTTGAAAGAGAATTTGCAAAATTACAGTCACTCGAATGTTTTTGCTTGGGCATCATCATTTCAAAAAATAAATGGAAAGACCTTGAAAAATGCAGTAGAAGTTCAAGACCCAAAAATTGTGAAAATTTTCGATGTTAGTCTTGGTTTCGCGATAAACTTGGACAAACTACCAAAATCATCCCCAAAATGTTACATGTTGTAGGTATCCCACAAATGTTAATGGGAGGTGAAAACAAGAATGAAAAAGGAAATCTTTTCACTATTGGAATTGTGAACAAAGTTTAAAAACCCTATAATGACTAATCTAATCATCTCTCAAAACATTTTTATTCTATCTTTCCTTAAAGGATAAGGTTATCAAAATTAATCAAATTGTACCTTGAATTTGTCATCGTTCCTTTGAAATGTTTTTTTTTCAAATATTCCCCATAATCATTGGGAGTGATGCATACCGCACCTCTGCCTCGACAAAGTCTCTGCACGACCTCCCGGTCTTAAGGATCGTTCATTCACTTCATGAGCCGAAGTGGTTCTTTCGATTCCCTGCTGGAATCTCCTTCCAATTGATCCACAGGTCCTTTTCGAAAACCCCACCTGTGAGAAAAACACTAGGCACGAGCTCCTTTCTCCCCAAACGACCACAGCTCTATGACCAAGGGCCTAACCCAAAGTCTCTTGTCAAAAATCTCATGATCTCGTGAGTTCGTGAGTCGAAACTCCCAACTCTCCCTTTCCAATCTTGGGATACCTGAAATGCCGAAAAAGGTATGGCTCCTCCTTGTCAGCGCTCTCTATGCATGACCAATGGCTAGGCTAAGCACTGGCTCCCCTTGCAACTCGCAACTTCATGACTTGGAGCACCAAACCCTTGGGCTCTCACCTTGCGAACCTCCGAGTTCACGAGATCCGAATCCTGGACCCCTTCGGCACTTCATCGATCCCTCGATCGCTACCAGCTATCCTCCTTAGATGGACATTCCCAATCTTCTAACGACTTTGCCACTCACGAAGTCAAGATACTTTCTCCTCCGACTCTCGATGCTTAGTCCCCGATATGGGTGATCTCGCGACACCTGTCCTCCTCCGGATGGACGGCTCCGATTCTTTCGGGACTTCACCAGATGCGAAGTCAATATGCTCACCCCTGTGAGTCTCAGTGCCCGAATCTCCAAAATGGACGATTCTGCAACACGCGTCCTCCCGCAGATGGACGGCTCAGATCTAATTCACCCTTTCGCGATTTCTGATGCCGAGTGCTCGTACTTTCGTCCTCCAGACTCCTGAACTCTTGAACACCGAATTCCAGATATGATACTCCTTCGGGTCTTTCACTCTGTTGTTCACGAAGGTTTAACCCCCGTGCATCTCCTATCAGATCTAACGGATGATGGTTGTTCACTCAAGATCTGACGGCTCATACCTCATCTTCATGTGCGCTTCTCCTATTGCTTCCTAGATGTAAATAAACTCCAACGGTCCAGATCTCCTGACTGGATCCGATGACAACTATACTCCTCCTGAGATTTGGTGCTTTCTTCCCAGACTTGGAATAATTTCCAATTATCAAAGTCTTCGACCTTTGCCCTCTTTCCTATGCGAACTCTATAACATTGAGTCTCGCCTGCATGTATAAAAATGTTATCCCTCCTGATCTTTGCTCCCGAATCCTTGAAGGATTATGATTTCTGCGCTCCTGCGGAGTCTTCACGCACACAAAAGTGCTATCCATTTTGAGCTTTCCCTGTAACTCAGAGCCTTTAAGGGAATAATTCCTTTTTTTCCTTTCTCCTGCAGATGGAGAACTTGGATGTCCTTATGGCTATCCTTCACTCAAGAAACCTATTTCTGAGTCCTTCAGGGTCTTCAACAACCCTGCAAAGATCCTTCAGTGGATTCTTCTCCTGTCTCTGAACTCAAAGAGTTCCTTCCGTCCACTTTGGCACATACTCAATGCCCTCCTGGCAAAGTCTCAAGAATTATTAGTGATTCTTTCTTCTTACAAACTCCCAGCAGAGTTCTTCCTTTGTGCACTCCTTGCACTGGCCCAATGCCCACCTGGCAGAGTTGTACAAAAATCACAATAGAGTTTCTATCTTCTTCTGAACTCACAGCAGAGTTCTTCTTCTGTGCACTCCTTGAACCTACTCAATGCCCACTTGGAAGAGCTTTACAGAACTCAAAGAGAGTTTTTGTCTGCAACTATGTTTCACCTACACAGCCTTGCCTCCTGAGGTATTCAACAACCTCAAAGACCTTCCCCGAGTTGATGATTTCAACTACTGTTCCCACCTAGCACGTCTTTGTCTGACTCCGCAGAGTTCAAAAGTGCTTCTATGCATTGGTATTCAGAGACCACAGTACTCTATCACGCCCTCCTGGCATGAAACCACAAAGAAATTCTCAAGCATGAAAATCAAACATTTCCCTGTAATTGCAAACCTACAATGTACATCTATATCATAATAAGAACACACACAGACACTCATTCAACACAGGGAATATGCAGGAAAAACTGTTGTCTTTGTATTAAACGAAAAATGCTTGTTTTTACAAGGGTGTTCTCGAGCTCAGACTTTAACAGAGTCTCGGCTCTTACTCTTCCACTCTCTCTTGTGCATACTCTCCTCTCTTACAAAATGAGATACCATGATCTTTTTACATGAGGGGGCTCTTAGAGCTCTTCCCTCCACACTCACCTACCCTATTCAATTACATTGAATGGGATGTCTAGTCCACAATCTGGATCTAGATCTCAGCCTTCAACATATTAAATGCTTACCTACTCTACATCCTATGCAAAGCATGACCTCACATCTCAACACCCTAAAACATTTAATTACATTCAATTTCAAAATTGAAAAAAAGGGTTGCACCTCTCTTTAGCACGCGATTTGAAACCGCTGACGGGGTTGGCTGGCTGATGTGGAGAGATGCTCCTGCATCATACTCCTCAGCTGCAAAATTCATGAGCTCCTGCTCATGAGCTTCCACTCTTAGCTGTGGAAATCCTCCTGGATCCCAAACAAATTTCTAGAGTTGTTCATATGCTCCATCTCCCTGTTGTTGTTGCTTCTACTGCGCTACTGCTACTGCTGCTTTCCTGCTCAGATTCTCCTCGCTGGCAGTCTCTACTGATCTGATCATTATCTCCCTGATCATCTCGATCACTTCATCCAGCAGCTCCAGTGGCTGGCTCTGCTCATGCAGTCTCCTCGGCTGCAAAATTATTCTATAGTCTGGCAGATCGCAATGATCTCCATTAGTTGCTTCCAACTTCGCATGTTGGATGTGCACAATATGCACTTTCACCCTCTCTTCCAGGGCTTCAATTTTCTCATACAAATCAGCCAAACTAACGATGTCTTCTTCTTCTTCTTTTGCTTCTGCAAGCTCAAATGCTGCATTCTTTTCAACTTCCTGGCTGAAAGTATTGAGCCACTCCTCAGAATGCTCATCTTCTTCTTCTGCTTGGGCAGTCTCAAATACCTGCTCCAATTCTTCTTTGAAAGTCTCAGCTGGCTGTCCTGCTTCTGTTGTTGCTACCTCAGCATCTGCAACATACATTTTTGCCTCCTCTTGGGAAAATGGTAGGAATATCCCAATTCCCCCAACATTAGAAGGCTCCTCGGATCCTCCTCTTTTGTCATCTACATCTGCTGATCCAAACTCACCTCTGAGTTTATGAGACCCTTATATAGTCTCATCTGCACATCCTTGCCCACCTAGCAAATTGCGATTTCTTCATTTCCCTCCTAGCAGACTATGAGATCAACTAATCCCATCTTCATCAGCACCTCAGGCTGAATTGAACTTACCTCCGAGTCCAGGAGACTTTCAGACAGTCCTATCTTTGTTCCCATGCCCACCTGGCAAATTGGAAACTCTCGGCTGCCCTCCTGACAGTCTATGAGATCCTGCAATGATCTCGATCCATTTCCCACCTGGAAATGTGAAATTCTCAGGTTGTCCTCATGACAGTCTGTGAGATCCTGCAGTGATCTCAACCCTTTGCCCACCTAGAAATTGGGAATTTCTGGGCTGCCCTCCTGGTAATCTATGAGATCTTTAGCTGATCCTAATTCATCCTCACTACTGAGGCTTCTCCTAGTCCTTGGTTCACATATATGAACCATCTTCTCTGGTCCATTGAGGTTTTCAACATGCCTCAACCATCCTCTTAACAGCCTATGTTGTCTTCTAGGAATCAATTCCTTGACTGGCCATTTTACCTTCGGTTTCCCCATGGGCCATTCATATACCCATCTCGACTTGGCGTTTTGTTGCATCTCAAATGCAAGTTCATCCATTCTCTCATTCATCTCGATGAATTCTTCATCCCATTTAGCTTCACTCATCAGCTCTGGGTATTTCCTTCCATCACTCGTATTGTGTTTAGTAGTCGTCTTGTTGTTCCTATCTGCCCTCCTGGAAAACCTGTTGCTATCACTCTGCACCCTCGAGTGTTTCCAGCCTCTTCTACAGTCCTCCTGAATATCTATGGACTGTTGCCTACCTGCAAACAATCCTTACAGAGTTTCATCACTCTGTCTCCTTCTTTCTCCTCTTGTCTGAAGTATACAAATAGAATCTGAGCTCTGATACCACTTGATGCAAACTGCACCTCTGCCTCGACAAAGTCTCTGCATGACCTCCCGGTCTTAAGGATCGTTCATTCACTTCATGAGCCGAAGAGGCTCTTTCGATCCCCTGCTGGAATCTCTTTCCAATCGATCCACGGGTCCTTTTAGGAAACCCCACCTGTGCGAACAACACTAGGCGTGAGCTCCTTTCTCCCCAAATGACCACAGCGCTATGACCAAGGGCCTAACCCAAAGTCTCTTGTCGAAAATCTCACGATCTCACGAGTTCGTGAGTCGAAAATCCCAACTCTCCCTTTCCAATCTTGCGATACCCAAAATGCCAAAACGGGTATGGCTCCTCTTTGTCAGCGCTCTCTATGCATGACCAACGACTAGGCTAAACACTAGCTCCCCTCGCAACTCGCAACTTCACGACTTGGAGCACCCAACCCTTAGGCTCTCACCTTGCGAACCTCCGACTTCACGAGATCCGAATCCTGGACCCCTTCGGCACTTTGCTAATCCCTTGATCGCTGCCACCTGTCCTCCTCAGATGGACATTCTCAATCTTCTCGCGACTTCGCCACTCGTGAAGTCAAGAGACTTCCTCCTTTGACTCTTGATCCCTGATTCCCCGATATGGGAAATCTCGCGACACCTGTCCTCCTCTGGATGGAAGGCTCTGATTCTTTCAGGACTTTGCTAGATGCGAAGTCAAGATGCTCACCTCTATGAGTCTTGGTGCCCGAATCTCTGAAACGGACGATTCTGTGACATGCGTCCTCCCACAGATGGACGGCTCAAATCTAATTCACCCTTTTGCGATTTCTGATGTCGAGTGCCCGAACTTTCATCCTCCAGAATCCCAAACTCTCGAACGCCGAATTCCTAATAGGATACTCCTTTGGGACTTTCGCTCTGTTGTTCATGAAGGTTTAACCCCCGTGCATCTCCTGTCAGATCTAACAGCTGACGGTTGTTTTCTCGAGATCTGATGGCTCAAACCTCATCTTCCTGTGCGCTTCTCCTACTGCTTCCTAGACATAAATAAACTCCAACAGTCCAGATCTTCTGACTGGATCCGATGGCAATTGTACTCCTCCTGAGCTTTGGCACTTTCTTCCTGGACTTGGAAGAATTTCCAATTATCAAAGGCTTCGACCTTTTCCTTCTTTCCTCTGTGAACTCTATAACATTGAGTCTCACCTACGCGTATAAAAATGCTGTCCCTCCTGAGCTTTGCTCCCGAATCCTTGAAGGATTCTGATTTCTACACTCCTGCAGAGTCTTCATGCACACAAAGGTGCTATCCGTTCTGAGCTTTCCATGTAACTCAGAGCCTTTAAGGGAATAATTCCTTTTTTTCCTTTCTCCTGCAGATGGAGAACTTGGATGCCCTTCTGGCTATCCTTCACTAAAGCAACCTATTTATGAGTCCTTCAGGGTGTTCAGCAAGCCTGCGAAGATCCTTCAGTGGATTCTTCTCCTGTCTCTGAACTCAAAGAGTTCCTTCTGTCCTTACTCAATGCCCTCCTGGCAGAGTTTCAAGAATTCTCAGTGATTCTTGCTTCTTACGAACTCCCAACAGAGTTCTTCCTTTGTGCACTCCTTGCACTGGCTCAATGCCCACCTGGAAGAGTTGTACAGAACTCACAATAGAGTTTATTTCTTCTTCTGAACTCACAACAGAGTTCTTCTTCTGTGCACTCCTTGCACCTACTCAATGCCCACTTGAGAGAGCTTTACAAAACTCAAAGAGAGTTTTTGTCTACAACTGTGTTTCTCCTACACAGCCTTGCCTCCTGAGGTATTCAACAACCTCAAAGACCTTCCCCGAGTTGATGATTTCAGCTACTGTGCCCACCCGACACGTCTTTGTTTGACTCCGCAGAGTTCAGAAGTGCTTATGTGCACTGGTATTCAGAGACGGCAGTACTCTGTCACGCCCTGCTGGCATGAAACCATAAAGAACCTCTCAAGCCTGAAAATCAAACAACTCCCTGTAAATGCAAACTTATAGCGTACATCTATAGCATAATAAGAACACACACAAACACTCATTCAACACAGGGAATATGCAGGAAAAACTGTTGTCTTTGTATTAAATGGCAAATGCCTATTTTTACAAGGGTGTTCTTGAGCTCAGACTTTAATAGAGTCTCGGCTCTTGCTCTTCCACTCTCTCTTGTGCATACTTTCCTCTCTTACAAAATGAGATACCGTGATCATTTTACATGAGGGGGATCTTAGAGCTCTTCCCTCCACACTCACCTACCCTATTCAATTACATTAAATGGGTTGTCTAGTCCACAATCTGGATCTAGACCTCAGCCTTCAACATATTAAAGGCCTACCTACTTTACAGCCTGTGCAAAGCATGGCTTCACGGCTCAACAGCCTAAAACATTTAATTACATTCAACTTCAATATTTAAAATGAGGGTTGCGCCTCTCTTTAGCACACGATTTGAAACTGCTGACGTGGTTGGCTGGCTGGCTGGCTGACGTGGAGAAATGCTCCTGCATCAGGGAGTCGTTGAAGTATCTAGGTGAAATTATTTGTTACCTCATTCCTCCTCCACTCAAGGGATTCATGGACGAAAAAACTTGATGGGATATCCTACTTCATCATCTTTCTTTTCATCCACAATGTGAGACCACTTGGGTTAGCAAAGAATATCTTCACCAAGATTAGTTAGCTTAAGGCCCAACTTCATGTACACAATCTCATGAGGGACATGCATGAAAAACAATAGAGAGTTTATCACTATGATTCCCCTAATCCATATTATATTTAGAATGAAATGAAATATAAGTAAACACATCTAATTAAAACAAAGATATAGTGAAAGTTAATTTTTATTGGTGAAACAATGGTGAAAAACAATGTACAAGTAGAATGGCTAAAATGTGAGTGCCTATCTCTAAAAAGAGACGTTTGCTACAACCATTCACAAAAATATCATAACAAGAAGATAAAACTACATTTTATAATAATTTTGAACCCTAACAGGAAAAAATCCTAAGATGCAAGAACCCTAACCCTGATATGAAGTGAGGGTTGAGTGTGATGTTGCACTGTAAAAAAAGGAAGCCTTGCTATGACAATAATTTTCGCTTATTGCTCCATTTTAGGTCTTATTTTACTTGTTGGAAAGAAATTTTGTGCATTTTCAATCTCATTTATATGTTTTTCCTTAGGCATCAACCATTTCAAAAAATGCACAAGAAGACCTTGAAAAATAAGATGGAAGTTCAAGACCCAAAAATGATGAAAGATATCAATATTAGGACCAATTATGAGATGACCCTAGAGAAATATTAGGACCAATTAAGAGAAATAATACCATGTTGAATTGATTGTTGACCTCCATCTCCTCACACACAGGTTTCAAATGGCATTCCCTCCTCACTTCCCTAAACGTCCTTCTCCTTCCCCTCGCATGCAGGTCGACCTCCTTCTCCTCCTCCGCATGCCCTCCTCTCTTCCCTCGACCTCCTTCTCCTTCTCCTCAGCCTCCTTCTTCTTCTCCTTATCCTCATGTTCCCTTCTCTCTGCCCTCAAACTCCTTCTCCTTCTCCTCCTCCAAATTCCCTCCTCTCTGTCCTAACCCCCTTCTCCTCCTCTTCATGTGACCTACCTCCTCTGCATTTCCTAACCTCCTCTCCTTCTCCTCTGCATGCCCTAACCTCCTCTCCTTCTCATCTGTGCGCCCTCCTTCTCATATACATGCCCTCTTTCTCCTATGCATTCCCTAACCTCCTTTGTGTTGCCTAACCTCCCATCCTTCTCCTATGTGTTCCCTCCTCTTTACTCTGGCATCGACCAACTTCACCTCTAGCTAGCTCACGCGAGAGTTGAAATGTTTTTTTTTTGTTTTTTTTCAAACTTATGTTTTGTTATTTGTTTTTCTTTCTTTTTTTTATTATAGTTATATATAATATAATATATATATTATATAATATATATAATTTATAAATTACTGTATATAATATTATATTACATAATATTGTACCAAGTCTCGGAGACAAAAACATGTCTAATCATGTTAATGCCTCTTAGGGTTGGTTTTGATCTCCTAACGATATGAAAGGTCCAGAGACTCATAATTCATGTTCAAAACATCACAACTATCCCCATATGGAGACCAATGATACCTTAGAAACATCATTTCTTATGGTTCAACCTGTTGTTGTAGGCCCTACATACCTGGAAACTTCCTTTAGGACCTAAGTCTTGGGTTTCCTCTCTCGATCTTGTCCAAGGACCCAAGACCCATACCCAGTGCTCAAAATATCCTATTGATTCCCATACTCCCACTTGAATGCCAAATATACCCTCGAGAGGTCATGTATGGTGGTTTGAGGTGTCATTCATGAAATTTGAGCCCTAGAAGTTGCCTAAAACCTTGAGAGATTGGGTGTGCTAGTTTTAGGTGTCATTTTTTGCCATGGTGTTAGTGATATTTCTTGTAAGGGGGGGGGCTAGAACGCAAAAGAATGGGTTAAAACCCACTTGTCCAAAGTTTCGAATGATAATGCGCCCAAGATAAGTCACGAGCAGGTCCGGGCGGTCCAGATTTGCGCGCCCAGATCAACGGCGCATATTGGATTCTAGACCCCCCTT
>ML796779.1:195642-218483 GCA_009831015.1 Picea engelmannii | reverse complement strand
GGGGGGGGGGGGGTCCGGAATCGCGGGTGCAGCTCTCCGACGGCCAAGATCTTAGCGCCCGGATCAACGAAGCTCATGCAGCCTCATCCTTCTCAGCTGCCCTGTGTTTAGCCAGCATGGGCCCTTCTTCTGTCATATCATCCTCCATGATCACCTTTCCCCTGCTGTCGTGTGTCACCCATCCGCCTTCGCTCCTTGGTCCGCATGGTCCACCTCTCTTCTCATCATCCACTTGTCATTTTCCACATGTCCTGCTCCTTTCCGCGTCAGCCTCTCACCAAAAGGCGAGCTCATTATCTCTCGTCTTCCTCCATTCCACCTGTTGTCCTCCACCATGCGCCTCCCTTTGTCGTCCTTCTCACACCTCGCCACTTCCTTCACACCCTCATAATCTGACGCCATCACCCCTATCATGCGTCCCATTCTCTGTCCTGGCCTCCATGCCTGTCCTTTAAGCCATTCAGTTATTCCAGGTGGCAGCGCGAGCAGTCTTCCATATCCCAAAGTGCTGAGTTGGCCGAGCCATTATCAATCCAAAGAAGTAGTTATTGAAGCGGTTGGTGGTGGTTAGACATCGTCTCCGCCATAATGGGAAGGTCCTGCAATGAATTAAAGGCACGTCGAGTCACCAAATAAACTGTCAGAAGATCGATCGCGTCTATCATAAGTTGCACGACCATTCAAATATCGCGGCTGCAGAATTGTCAGAATCCATGCAGACGCAAATCTTTCAATGCAGTATCTTGGTTTCGTCGTTGTTGTTGTTTTGAGTATATGTAGGCATTCTTGCCATTTTTTGTATCTATCGATGGTAGAGCTAAGATCCCGACTGTAAAGTTTCAGCAAATATTCTGGTTTCCTGGTTATGCCTCTGTGTTTGAGATTTCTTGGTTTATAACAAACAGTTCTCCTTTTTCCATCTATGTTGCGTCTTATGCCAGGGAGTCCACTGTCGAAGGATTCGCGTAGACTGAACAATCTTGTTATGATAAAGGATTTGTTGTGACATTGTTGTGCCCTCTGGTCTTCTGTGTTTGAATATAAAAGGATTTTGTGTTCGAATGCTTTCTTCTTTAGTCTGTTACAAACCGGATGTCTGTGATAGACCTTTGCACTCTTCTCATGCAAGTCTTCCACCTACTCACCCTTTTATTACAACTCACTGTTTGGAGTTTATCAAGACCTCACTCATTCATGCATACCTAGTCTAGTTTCTGAGTTGATGTGATGTTGTTCCGAGTTTTCCTCCATTTGATCACCCTTTAAACAAATCGTGACATTAAACTGATGGGTGTCGGGCTCTGCTCCTGCTAGAAATCTAGGAGTGACTTCCGGCTCCAACATTTCTGGCACCGTTGCCGGGGACGAAGTTGAATATTTTCCCCGGGATTGAACGACAAAGATCAACTGATTCTGAAGGTGCATCAGATATCATAACTTGAATATTGCTACTATGCACCTGGCGACTCCACTGTGACGAATCCTCTGGGGAGAACCTGTTCTATCAACTGTGGCTTCGAGAGGCAGACACACGAGGTCTAATCCACACCTGCCTTTAGCTACGTCGGAAGCTGACTCGGAAGAGGTACGTAGAAAGGGAAAGAGCTCTGTGAAAGAAGTGCCCATCGCCGAAACAGGTAATGCTCCTTCCCCTTCTGTGAGAACTCCATTGTCTTATTCTCAGCTTCCTAGTCGTCCTTCCTCTGAGGTTTCCTGTTTTCTGAATTTCGGGAGTGTTCCTCCTCAGTTTTCTCCTCTTGGTCTAGTATCAGAGGGAGAGATCCTTGTCACTCCCCCTTCCCTGGAAGATGTGCCTCCACACCATCCTCAGGCCTCTGAATATTTCACCACCCCTCCTGTTACTACTAGTGCTGCACAGAGAGAAGCATCTGCACATTCGGGTCCTTTAGACCTCTCTCTATTTTTCCCATCGTCTCCTGTGAGAACCTTTGTTCCCACATCTCCCGTCCATACTCCTACTCCTCCGAGTTCTCCTCTACCTACTATCCCTATGGCTGGTGCTAATCCCCCTCCGAACAGAATGGATGCCATAGTCGCTGCTAGATATGCTCCTTTAATCCTACCCCAGCCTGTGAATCCCCTCCCTGCTGGAGACTATTTGAAATACATTCCCAAGTTTAGTGGGGAGAGAGACATAACTACTGAAGAGAACCTAGATGCTTTTTATAGTTATGCAGATAACCTCAATATTGAGAATGAAGATGTCTGGATGAGAGTCTTTGTCCAGTGCTTGGATGGTGAGGTTAGGAAGTGGTTTAGGGGACTGGCCCCTGGGTCTATTATTGGAATTGAAGCCCTAGATAATGTTTTCCTGAGGCAGTGGGGAGATAGAAAAGATTATATATATTACATGACAGAGTTTGGGGCTCTAAAGAAAATGGATGGAGAGTCTGTCTCTGACTTCTCCAAAAGATTCAATAAGATGTATAACAAGATTCCTGCAGAGATAAAGCCTTCAGAAGTCTCTGCTCAAATTTCATATGCTAGTGCATTCGACCCTGATTTCTGTCTCGTATTAAGAGAAAGAAGAGACGCCTCTTTAGCTCAGATGCAAGATGCAGCTATAGAAGTGGAATCCAACATGTTGGCAGATGACAGGCTAAGAAACCAGGCCAACACAGACAGAAGAAAGGAAAGGTCGGAAGCCTCAACTTCCAGCCCATCATTGCCCCACCCTCAAGTAAATGAGCTGACCCAAGTAATGAACTTCCTTAAAGAAGAGGTGGAGATATTGAGGGTGGAAAGGAAGCAGATGTATAAGGGCCCTCAGAGAACTGAAAAAAGAACAGGTTTCAGGATACCAAACAATTTTTCTCCTCCAACCATGCACAAAGAGAAGGAAAGAGACAAAGAAGACCAAAGAATTCAAGCTCCCTTCCAGAAAAAATTTGTAGCTGAGGAACAAGAAGGGGAAGCAGACGAGCCTGAACCTAAAATCCACTCTGTAGAAGTCACTCCTCCTTTCCCTCATCTGACCCAGTCAGCATACGAAGAGTCTCTCATGAACAGTCAGCTAAATGAATTGAGCAAGGGAGACAAAGCTGGTGGTGGTCGAGGCAGGTATAACCTGAGATCCGACAAAAGGGCAGTAGCACCTGATATTCCGGAGCCATCCTCTAGAGCAGAGAAGCCTGCTGACAAAGTAACAGACAACCATAGAGGCAAGAAAGCCCAACCCCTCTCTCCCATTGTTCAAGGTCATGTTCCTGAAATTAGAGAAGTTCCAAAGTCTATGTCTCCTTTCAATTTCGAACATGAGATCCAAAAGATCAGAATTCCCGTGCCACTCACCGAGTTAATTAAACATGGGGAATTCTAAAAACGCTTCTCTGACCTATTGAAATCTGAAGCCTCAAGCCCTTCCACAGACTTCATAAACCTCCAAGATGAAAGGCCAGCAGTTGTCCTAGGACCCATGGTGGAAGACAGAGATGATTCATCCCCTCCTTTCTACACCTCCCTGAACATACATGATAAGGTGTTGCACAACTGTTTGATGGATTCAGGAGCCTCTCACAACCTCATGCCCAAAGCTGTCATGGAAGAATTAGGACTGGAAGTCACCCGAGCCTATCATGACCTTTATTCTTTTGACTCCAGAAGAGTGCAATGTTTGGGAGTCATCAAGGACCTAGTAGTCTCCTTGTTTCAGCTTCCCATGAAGAGTATGATCATGTATATAGTGGTAGTTGATGTTCCCCCCAAGTTTGGAATGATGTTGTCAAGATCATGGATTAAGAGACTGGGGGGAACTTTGCAGATAGATCTTACATATGCCACCATTCCAGTCTTTGGAGGGGAACATAGGAGATTGTACAGAGAAGCCCAACTAGCCTATATAGTCAGTGATGAAGCCAACCCCACCAATCATCCCATCTATGCCTTGGACACTGACTTAGGCTCCAGTCTACTACAACTCACCCACACCTCTGAGGCACCTTTACAGATTAGAAAGCATCTCAGTCTAAATCAAGAGATGCCTCCTCCGACCACCTATGTTTGGAAGATGTTCTTTGATGGAGCTTCTTCCAATATAGGTGCAGGTGTCGGGGTAGTATTCAAATCCCCTTCTCAAGAGACCATATCTCTGTCATACAAGCTGGAATTTGAAGTCACTAACAACGTGGAAGAATATGAAGCTTTGGTTCTGGGATTGAGAGCTGCGAAGGAAATGGAAACCAGGGAGATAGTTGTGTTCGGAGATGCAGAACTGATTGTCCAGCAGGTCAAAAACATTTACCAGACTAAGCACCCTCGCCTAAAAAATTACAGGAATGAGGTATGGGATCTAATTGACAGTTTCTTCCTGGCTTTCAACATCTCTTTCATTCCTAGGGAAGAAAATGCTCCAGCCGATTTTCTAGCCTTCTCAGCTAGTTTGTTCGAAGCTCCTGCGCTTCCCGCTGACCGACCACAGGTGGAAATAAGATACAGACCCTCTGTGCCAGAAAATTTCAAACATTGGAAGGTATTTGAAGATGATCTGGAGATCAAGAAATTTCTCCAATCCGTTGATGACTTTTCCGCGTCACACATAGATGAAGATCCTGACGTGGAGGGTGACCGTCACTTTGGAGAATTTTCAGATAAGATTGTTGACCACCAGATCATACAACTACCAAGCAATCACATACCAAGAGGTATGATCCCATTAGAAAGATTGTTTGATGGGAATGATGTGGCAGTAGGGGGAAGAGTTTCTGGTGATAATGCTGATACAGCTGAGTGCAACATAGGCACATCAGAGGAGCCTAAATTTGTCAAACTATCAAAAAGCTTGACCGAGGAGAAGAGGGCTGAATACACTAAGTTGCTGAGGGAGTTTGTTGACGTGTTTGCATGGACCTACGAAGACCTCAAGACATATGACACATCATTCATTGAGCACAAGATCCCACTAAAGGAGGAGGCTAGACCATTCATGCAAAAGTTGAGACAGATAAATCCTATGCTGCTACCTATCATGGAGAGGGAGCTGAAAAAGTTGTTGGATGCCCAGATCATTATCCCCTTGAGATACTCTGACTGGGTAGCCAATTTGGTCCCAGTAAGGAAGAAGAGTGGAGAAATCAGACTCTGTGTCGATTTCAGGAACCTGAACAAGAGCTCTAGGAAGGACAATTATCCCCTGCCCAACATGGAACACATATTGCAGAAGGTCAATGGCACCTCTAGAATATCCATGATTGATGGTTTCTCTGGCTACAATCAGATATCAGTCATGCTGGAGGACAGGGAAAAAACAGCCTTCACCACTCCTTGGGGCACATTCATGTATGCCAAAATGCCTTTCGGGCTGATGAACGTAGGAGCAACATTTCAGTGAGCCATGGACATAGCCTTCATCGGGGAGAAAGATAAGTTTGTGGTGATTTATCTAGATGATATAACAGTCTTCTCCAAGACTGACAAAGAACATTGCTACCACTTGAAGAAGGTTTTTCTGAAATGTCGAAGGTATGGCCTATCTTTAAACCCAAAGAAATCATTATTCGCTATGCAAGAGGGGAAATTGTTAGGCCATATAGTATCAGCAGAGGGAGGGAGAATTGATCCTGATAGGGTAGAGGCAATTCAGGCCCTATCACTTCCCAAATCTAAGAAAGAGGTTCATGCATTTTTGGGGAGGATCAATTTCCTGAGGAGGTTCGTTTCAAATTTTGTTGAGTTGGTGAAACATATTAAAAACCATGCTCAGAAAGGGCCATGAAGTAAAATGGAATTCTGAATCCAAAGAGTCTTTTGTTCAAATAAAGAAAGCGTTGACTGAAGCACCTGTGTTAATCAGTCCTGATTATTCCAAATACTTTTTGATATTTTCTTTTGCCTCCTGCGATACGGTAGCGGCAGTTTTACTGCAGAAAAATGACCAAGGGCAAGAGCAACCCATTGCCTTCTTTAGCAAGGCGCTGAGAGATGCGGAGCTCCGGTACAAGATCATGGAGAAGCAGGCTTATGCCTTGGTGAAAGCTCTCAAAGCTTTCAGAGTCTATGTATTACATTCAAATATCATTGCATATGTCCCCTCAGTATCTTTGAAGGACATTCTTTTATAGCCTGACATAGACGGAAGAAGAGGTAAATGGATCGCCAAGATCCTGGAGTTTGATCTGGAAATCAAGCCCACAAAGCTGATAAAGGGGCAAGGCTTAGCCAAGTTGCTGGCTGAATCAAATTGCAGGGCCTTGGGAATCAATCTCATCAATGAGCAAGCTGAGTCATCAAACAGGGGTTCCCAAAGCACTGTACCACTAGCAGCATGCTCCTGGTACAAAGATATCTTGTATTTTTTGCAAGAGTTAAAGCCTCCTAATGGACTGGGGAAAAGTAAAGCCAGAGCCTTAAAGCTCAAAGCAGTCAGGTATTGCCTCATTGACCAAACCTTGTATTGGAAAGACCCCCAGGGGATATTGCTGAGGTGTCTGGACCCGCAGCAAGCCCAGAAGGTTATGAATGATTTGCATAGCGGTCTATGTGGAGGCCATCATTTCTGGAAGACCACAGCTCACAAGATCCTCCGAGCTGGGTATTACTGGACCACCTTATTTCCTGATGTCTGCAGGGAAATTAGAGCTTGCATCAAATGCTAGAAATTCTCAGGGAAGAAACAGCTCAGATCCCTGCCATTGAAACCTGTGGTGGTCTCAGCACCCTTTCAGCAGTGGGGATCGGACTTCATTGGAGAAATTCATCCCCCCTCGAGTGGCCAGCACCGATGGATTCTGACAGCAACCGACTACTTCACTAAATGGATAGAAGTTGTCCCTACCAGAAGCACTTCTCACAAAGAAATCATCAGCTTCCTGGAAGACATCATAGCTAGATTTGGCTGTCCTAGCAAAATTGTCACTGACAATGCTTCCCCATTTCGGTCTGAGCCTCTGGTCAAGTTTTGTGAACAATTTGGAATTTCACTGATTCACTCCACTCCCTACTATCCCCAGGGAAACGGACTGGTAGAGTCCTCCAATAAAAGCCTAATCAAGCTTATCAAAAAGCTATTGGAGGAAAATAAAAGGGCCTGGGACTCAAAGCTCAAATTTTCTCTTTGGGCCGATCGGGTGACAACCAAGAAATCCCTGGGCCTCTCACCCTTCCAACTGGTTTACGGAATTGAGGTTGTTTTCCCCACTCAGCGTGCCTTGCCTGTAGCCAATCTCCTCCAAGACTATGAGGGAGAACCTAACCATGTTCTCAGAAGAATTCATCAGATGGTGGAAATGCAGCAGATCAAAGAACAGGTCCTGGACAGAGCTTACAATCATCAGCAGAAGATCAAGTAGGCTTTTGACAAGAAGAGCAAAAAGAAGGAATTTGAGCAGGGTAATCTGGTACTCAAATGGGATGCACCCAGGCAAGAAAAGGGCAAACACAGTAAATTTGATGCCCTCTGGTTCGGGCCTTTCAAGATCCTTGAAGTATTTTCAAATAACACTTACAGGTTGCAGGATCTGGAAGGCAATGAAGTTTTTAGTGGCCCAGTCAATGGGCATTTCTTAAAAAAATGTTTTCTATGAGCCACAGTTGGCTCTTTTTGTTTTGTTTTGTAAATATTGTTTMTGTTTTTGTTTTTCGTACTAATAAATGACTCCATAGCCCAACAGCAAAGGCACTAAGTCTGCAAAGAGTTCTTAGAGCATCACAGGGATGACTCTATCCCCCATGGAGCCAAATGTTAGCGATATTTCTTGTAAGGGGGGGGGCTAGAACGCAAAAGAATGGGTTAAAACCCACTTGTCCAAAGTTTCAGATGATAATGCACCCAAGATAAGTCACGAGCAGGTCCGGGCGGTCCAGATTTGCGTGCCCAGATCAACGACACATATTGGATTCTGGACCCCCCTTTCCTTTCTACCTTTAAGTAGGGGGGGGGGGTCCGGAATCGGGGGCGCACCTCTCCAACGACCCAGATCAGCGCACCCGAATCAACGACAATGAAGACAATTACGGACCCCCCCTGCCTTTCTACCTTTAAGCGGGGGGGGGTGGGTCCGGAATCGCGGGTGAAGCTCTCCGACGACCGAGATCTTAGCGCCTGGATCAACGGCGCTCATGCAGCCCCATCCTTCTCAGCTGCCCTGTGTTTAGCCAGCGTGGGCCCTTCTTCTGTCATATCATCCTCCATGATCACCTTTCCCCTGCTTCCGTGTGTCACCCATCCGCCTTTGCTCCTTGGTCCGCGTGGTCCACCTCTCTTCTCATCATCCACTTGTCGTTTTCCACGTGTCCTGCTCCTTTCCGCGTCAGCCTCTCATCAAAATTTGAGCTCATTATCTCTCGTCTTCCTCCATTCCACCTATTGTCCTCTGCCATGCACCTCCCTCTGTCGTCCTTCTCACACCTCGCCACTTCCTTCACACCCTCATAATCCAATTCCATCACCCCTATCATGCATCCCATTCTCCGTGCTGGCCTCCATGCCTGTCCCTTAAGCCATTTAGTTATTCCAGGTGGAAGCGCGAGGATTCTTCCATATCCCGAAGTGATGAGTTGGCCGGGCCATTCTCAATCCCAAGAAGCAGTTATTGAAGCGGTTGGTGGTGGTTAGACATCGTCTCCGCCATAATGGGAAGGTCCTGCAATGAATTAAAGGCACGTCGAGTCATCGAATAAACTGTCAGAAGATCGATCGCATCTACCATAAGTTGCACGACCATTCAAAGATTGCGGCTGCAGAATTGTCAGAAGCCATGCAGACGCAAAGCTTTCAATGCAGTATCTTGGTTTCGCCGCTGTTGTTGTTTTGAGTATATGTAGGCATTCTTTCCATTTTTTGTATCTATCAATGGTAGAGCTAAGCTCCCGACTGTAAAGTTTCAGCAAATATTCTGGTTTCCTGGTTATGCCTCTGTGTTTGAGATTTCTTGGTTTATAACAAACAGTTCTCCTTTTTCCATCTATGTTGTGTCTTATGCCAGGGAGTCCACTGTCAAAGGATTCGCGTGGACTAAACAATCTTGTTATGATAAAGGATTTGTTGTGACATTGTTGTGCCCTCTAGTCTTCTGTGTTTGAATATAAAAGGATTTTGTGTTCGAATGCTTTCTTCTTTAGTCTGTTACAAACCGGATGTCTGTGATAGAAATTTGCACTCTTCTCATGTAAGTATTCCACCTACTCACCCTTTTATTAAAACTCATTGTTTGGAGTTTATCAAGACCTCACTCGTTCATGCATACCTGCTCTAGTTTCTGAGTTGATGCGATGTTGTTCCTAGTTTTCCTCCATTTGATCACCCTTTAAACAAATCGTGAAATTAAACTGATGGGCGTCGGGCTCTTCTCCTGCTAGCAATCTAGGAGTGACTTCCGTCTCCAACACATGGATGCCTAGAAGATTTTTACTTTGACTTAGCCTTGGGTTCCCCCCTCAACCATATCAAGGCCTTTAGACCCACAACTAATGCTCAAAACCTTGTGAGAGCACTAACATCATTTCTTAGAGGCCAAGGATACCCCTCTAGATTTTATGTGTGGTGCTTTGAGGCATTGTTCATGGCTCTAGATGACTCAAAGCTTTCTTTAGAACCTAAGGCATGGCCTTCTTCCCTATATCATTTCCAATACCTTCAGACACATACCTACTACACAAAAACACCTAGTGGCACGAACATCCCCAACCATAGGTTGGAATACCCCCAGAAGTCCTTGTGTGGTAATACGAGGCATCCTTATTGTCCCTGGCTCATTGAAAGCTTCCTTTAAGTCCTAAAGTTCATGTTTCCTCCCTTGACCATGTCAAGGCCCCGAGACCCATACCTAGTGCTCAAGAATGTTAGTGTTACCTATATACCTAATTGGAAAAGGATTCCTTCGAGATGTCATTTGTGGTGGTTCAAGGTGTCATTTATGGGAAGAAGAAGAAGTGGGTTGCGAAGAAGATTGTAGCAATGACGCAAGAAACAACGCCTCCCACCATGTATTACAAGTCTTGTGAGAGAAAGTGACACACCAAGACTGCTGGAAATTACACCTCGATAAATGCCCCAAGCACTTCTAAAAGATAAAAGAAGATGTAGTTGCACTACCATTCAAAAGGAGGTAGCATTAATCAATGACAGTCCCAAAAAGTAAAAAGATATGACCAAATTATTTCATGACAATATCCACATGAGACAAGCTAAAGTGGATTAGTTGTTTGATCTCGATTCATAATTGAATTTGATCTCTACACAACTAGTTTAAAATATTGGCCTAGAAAATCATGGTCATTCACAACCATATCACTTTGGTTGGGTGAGACAAGACTTGGATTGAGAGTGGTCAAATAGTGCAATTTCAAGTTTTTCATTAACCAAAACTTCGTAGATGACGTGGTAGAAAATGTAATTCCATTGGCTGTGTGTGGCATTATCTTGGGAAGATTCATAACTATATGTGAGAGATGGCATCTTCAGGAGAAGAACAAATCAATACCAACTTATCAAATATGGGATGGATTTCACCATAAATGCACACAAGAACAATGTTAAACTCTCTTTAATGGACAATCGTCAAGCAAGGACAATCATTAGCAATATCAAAAAGTTTGTCTTGTTGATATTGAGAGAAGGAATACAACAAAGAGAGGGAAATGAAGTGGAGAAGAAAGTATCCTTAGAAGGATGTGATGGTACGCAATGCTCGCAACTCCAATAGTTTATCGAAACCTACAAGGAGGCATTTCAAGAACCTCAAGCTCTACCACCCAAGAGAGAATTTGTGTTTTGGTCATTTATAAAGTGTCCATTGTCAAACATCATACTGTATATATATTCCATCATATAAGTAGATGAAGTGAAGAACCGATTGTAGAAACTATGTTGGAGCAATAAATCATCAAGCCCAACACATCATCATGTGATTCACCCATCATAATGGTTCCCGTGAAGGACAAAATATGGAGAATGTGCATTGGCTACCACATTGTGAACAAAGTCACCATCAAGAAAAAATATCCGCTGCCACATATCGATGACTTGTTGGTTCAATTACAACAGGGAATTTCTTCACCAAGTTGGACCTCAAATCAAATTACCATTAATTAAGGATCAAAGAAAAATATGTGGAAAATAACATTCAAGACAAGGCAACAAGGTTTGTATGAATGGTTAGTGACTCATTTGGGTTTATGTAATGCACCTACAACTTTCTTGTGCTTCATGGATGATGTGCTACAACCATTTATTTACTCGTTTTAAAAGTATATCTAGATGACATACTAATGTTCAACAATAATTATTAAGAGCACATACAACATGTGGAACAAGGACTAGAGACACTACAAATAGATCAATTGATCATGAATTTGAAAAACTGTAGTGTCAAAAAGTGTCCTTGCTTTATCTTAGACACATAATCAATGGAGGAGTGATAAGGGTGGATCCAAACAAGATTGCAAAGATTGGCCAATGGCTTATTCCTACCATCTTGACAAAGATCAAAAGTTTCATGGGAGCAATGCAATACTTGAGGATGTTCATACAAAACTTGAGGATATTCATAGAAAACGTTTAAGCAACAGTTGCACCATTACACGCCATGACCGCCAAAGAGAAAAGTTTTCATTTGGGAAGCCACAACTATGGGCGTTTGAAGAACTGAAGAGAAAGATTGGAAATGCTCTAATCTTAGCCATGCCCAGTTTACGATGACCATTTGAACTAGAAACAAATGCAAGTGAGTATGTTTTAGGGGTGATTCTTCTGCAAGGAGGGTTGTTGTGTTACCATTCAAAATTATTTCATGGACCAATGTTGGACTACCCCACATATGATAAAGAACTCTTTGTTGTTGTGCAAGTAGTGAAGAAGTGGAATCATTATCTCCTAGGGAAAGAGAGCATCATACACATAATATTGTCCAAAGTCTCGGAGACAAAAACATCTCTAATCATGTTAATGCCTCTTAGGGTTGAGAACTAGGTTGTCTCGATGAACGTTTTTCCTTCATGCAAAGGATGGAGGACCACCATAATGAATTTTCATTAAAAGACAAACCAAATATGAGACTTTGTATTCTGTCGATAGTTTGAGACCTTGTTTTATTATAGTACTCTAATAATCCATTTGGTGCATGAAACCTCGAGGTTGGATGTGTATTACGAGGATTTCCATATAGACCTTCAACATGCAACAAAAATTCTAATTTACTTTGTGAAGTTCTTACCACCCTCCATACTTTCCCCAAAAATGATATCAATAGATTTCTCTCTAAATGATATAAATGATATAAATATAGTCCATTGCATTGATCATTAATTTATATTCCTCTCTAATGGTGAGAAATAAATCATTAGCAAAATTCCTAGTGACAAACTACTTGATTCCTTGTTTAGGAAGAGGGATTTCTTTAATCAAACATTAACCTATAATGTGAAAGATCAAGTAGACCAAGGCTTCTATTACCATCACATAAATTTCAATTTCCAACATAGATCCTTGTCAAATATAATGGATTATCCCTACTTCTTCTTATTTATATATGTTGATGGAGAGATACATAATTGCTTCTAAGAAGATTTTCCATGGCTCTAGGGAACAAAGGGACAAATGCAAGAGCCTTAAGCATGACCAGGATGAAGGGAAACTTGACCATATCATGGGCCTTTTCAAAGTTAATTTAAAAAAATAAAGTATTGAGTAATGAGAATCTATCCCATTCTGTTCATTCCCATGTTGCTAGGATATTCAATTTTTAACAAAAACTTAATAGTTCATTATTTAGAGACATGCATTTTGTTAGTAAAATCATGGCCAGATCACCTCTCATTTCAGATCACCTCTCACATAAATTTCAATTTCCAACATAGATCCTTGTCAAATATAATGGAGTAGCCCTACTTCTTCTTATTTATATATGTTTATGGAGAGATACATCATTGCTTCTAAGAAGATTTTCCATGGCTCTAGGGAACAATGTGGTGGACCATGCATTGTCAATATTGGTTCCATGGAGCATCTTTGCCTTGCCTAAAAAAGGCAAAGGCCTCATATAAAATAATATAATTGTGCATGGTGGAAGCATGTCAGGAAAGTAGATAGTGATTTCAATGATTGGTGATGAACCTTCAAAAATATTGACCTAATACATAATTTTTAATGGAAAATTTATATCCAAAATAAATATACTTTTCACCCTCAATGATGTTAATGTTGCTTCAAGTGATTTCAGGATTGATGATGGAAGAAAGTGGGTGTGTGAGTCAAATTTGAGTCCAAAAACCCTCCCATATCGTTAAGGCATGCAAATAGTCTCTCCATGTCAAATTTCAATGCATACAGAAACAATTTGAAAACATTTCAACGTTGGCCCCATTCTAATGCAGGAGCATCTCAAGTGAGCCAACACGGAGACAGCGGACAGTTGGAAAAGCGCCCAGCACAAATTTTGAAATATCCTAAAACATTAATGAAGCCATCAAGTGGAAGCACACTTGTAAAATGTAAACGGACCTTGAGCGATCCACTCTAGTCCTTAGTAGGTAGAAGGCATTTATAATAGTTAATGCAAGTAGATAGAAATTAATGTGTAGATTAGACAGTTTAGAAGGAAGGAGGGAAACGGGATATAGACACCCTCACTTGTATTATTGTAGCATTAGCAAGAGCATAGAAAAGAAGCAGAGAGCTATAGTGAGAATTCCATGTACAGAAGTTCTGGATTAATACAAAAAGGTTTTGATTCAGACTCATGGTGTTCAAATATTCTCTGTGTATGCATCTTTGAATGTTATGCTCATGAATGATTTACTCTTTATGTCATGCAATTGGTTTTATGCTATGTATGAATGATTTCTTGTTGAATGTCTGAAATCGGAGAGAGAGAGAGGGTAAGGGAAATGAGTTTCAATTGTTTCTCTATCTGAGCAAGAGATTCCTTAAATGAGTGCAGTTGAATTGTCCGCAAGGAGTGCATTGACAAAGGGTTCAGAGGTTTGTCTCTGAAAGATCAGATAAGATAACTTTTGTTCTTATTCCCATAGAAGTACAGCTAGGCACAGGAGCCGTGCAAGGAGTGCGCAGGCCAAGTAAAGTCTCAGAGTTGTAGACCTGAGCGAAGTATTGAGAGACTGTTGTTGCAGGGTGTGCGCAGAGTCGAAACGAGTTCAACACTTGGAAGTGTTTGAAGGTCTGCTGCAAGGAGTGCGAGCAGGAGTTTTCTAAAAGACTCAAAGTCGTGGGAAAGCTCAAAAGGATTTGAACCTTCGAAGGGGTCGAAGGAAGGCAAGAGGCCAAGCACCTTGAAAATTTGAAGGAATGCGTAGCAACGTCAAACCACAGGAGGACAAGTTCCATGGAGAGAGATACTTTGTTTAATTCATGCAGAAGTTCTCAAGGGAAGAACGGATGATCGGAATTCTCTGTGGAGAGTTCGCGAAATCCCAGGAGCCGTCAGATCTCATGAAGGAGTAGGGCAGTTACGGCGAGTATTCCCAAAGGTTCAAGCTCAGGAGAGGTAGAACCGTAGATTTAAGCCAACAGGAGATGTTGGATTTGCATGTACATTCCTATTTTGGGGTTTCGTAGATTGAAGTCCCGCAATTTTTGCATCAAGACTCACAAAATCACGAAATAGGATTTCCCAAAGGGACGAAAGGATCGTGTGGGCCATAGAAATCTGCAAGGTGGACAGGTGGTGCACTATCGACATGGAAGTCAAATTTCGTTGACCATTTCAGGGTTTCGTGGGGTGAAGTCCTGAAATCCTCGCATTAGGAATCGCGAAAGTGCGAAGTCCGATCTCCTGAAGTACACGGGGGAATTTCTCGGAGTTAATTGTGGGTGCAAATTTCCCAAAAGGGAAATAGAGGAGCCATTTTCTGAGAGCTCTTCGGGCCAGTGTAAGGGGAAATATATTGTGTACGTAACCTTCCGACCCGTGGGTTGAGGAGGGGTTGTGTCACATTCATAAGTCATTGTTTCCTATGTCTAGTCCTAGTACAATTTCCTTGTAACATTTGTATAAGATATTTGGAGAATGATAATTTTGAAGGTGTTAGGCCTATTCCTACACACCACAGCCAGATCACCTCTCATTGACAGTTTGTGTATTGATCCCTTTTATTTTTGGGTTGTTCGTATTTTCAATTGCACGCACCTTTCAATCTAGTCAAAGTTAAATTAATGTCTCTTGTTACTGTAGGGTTATAAAGCCTCATGATCCCAATGCCCATATGCCTCCAACCTTGTGATCTAATGATCGTTGGGTGACAATTGTCATGAAGGGTGATGACTAAGACTAGGGGCAACTTTCAATTCAAGGCTAGGAATGTCTAGGCCCACATCAAGTGAAGGAAGAAAATTAATAAGGTACATGTTTTGTCCCATTCCATGTCAACAACAACGCATCCATTCACTGGGAACACTAAAACCTGACAAATCGACAACTCCGCTAAATTAGGGTTTATGGTTTACATGATGAATTGATGATGGAATAAAGTGAGTGTGTGAGTCAAATTTGAGTCCAGAAACCCTCCCATATCGTTAAGGCATGCGAATAGTCTATCCATGTCAAATTTCAATGCATTTAGAAATAGTTTGAAAAAATTTCAACGTTGGCCCCATTCCCAGGTCACTGTTGCCTGTGTCTAGTCTTAGTACAATTTCCTTGTAAAATTTGTATAAGATATTTGGAGAATGATAATTTTGAAGGTGCTAGGAATATTCCTACACACCATGGCCAAATCGCCTCTCATTGACAGTGTGTGTATTTATCCCTTTTAGTTTTGGGTTGTTAGTATTTTCAATTGAACGCACCTTTCAATCTAGTCAAAGTTCAATTAATGTCTCTTGTTACTGTAGGGTTATAAAGCCTCATGATCCCAATGCCCATATGCCTCCAACCTTGTGATATAATGATCGTTGGGTACATGTGTTGTCCCATTCCATGTCAACAACAACGCATCCATTCACTGGGAACAAATCGATGACTCCACTAAATTAGGGTTTATGGTTTACATGATGAATTGATGATGGACATACCTACATCGTTGGTATGATTAGGCACAGTCATGTATAGATCCTCCTAGTTTCGAGAATATTTCATTCTTTACTAAACAGGGGCAACCACGTGAAAGTGGAAGCTCTAATTATCCCCCCCCCCTCACATCACTCTCAATTTCCCCATATTACCTAATTTGAAATTCTAAAGAACATGTATCAAATACTATATTATACAAAATAAAAACATATAAAGATCATATAGAAGATATAAACACATACCTCTTATTTTCAACAATTAAATATTAGTCATCTTCTTCTTCATCTAGCTCAACATCTGTATCAGGATCTGATTCAGAATCGATATTTGTGAAAGGCTCATTCCTATCAACATCATCATCAACGTCATTTTCGCTAATACAGTTATCGATATCGTCATCTCCTACATTTCGATGATCAACTTCTTCAACTTATTCGTCTAACACATCGACTACATGAGCCACCTGCTCCCGATATGCATAATCATGATATTATTCCTCGTTATTATCTTCATCCTTGGCTACATGATTATACTTTACTGGTCTTCCTCTTGGATCATATCTAACAATGTATGACCAACCTACTTTACCGGGTACCTCTAAGTAAAATACTTGCTCACATTGACTTGGAAGAACATAAGTCTTTGTACTCAGTTCAAATGCCCTTGTATTAAACATGGTAAATCCATTATCATGCTCAATAACAGTTCTTTCAAGATCACGTTCATGCATCTGTAGCATGTACCATTTAATCTCAAACAAAACTGTTTTAAAGGAATTAAAATCACACTCAATTATATCCTCCAAATGACCATAGTACCTATTCTCAGTTTCTTCTGGATTTATGTCACTTCTAGAGGAAATGTTGGTGACCTTAAACACTGCAGTTATCCCACAATCTGAGGTTTTCATCTTATCATCCAACATTTTGATACGAAATTTACGACCATTACACCACATAGCCTTGTGATGTTTCAACTACAACATGGACAACAAGTAAAAAATACATTGCCAATTAATAAACCTCATATAGTAAATAGTAAATATATATTTCAAAAATTAAACAAACCAAATACATTGAAAATTTGGGAAAAAACTAGGAAAATGTGGGTAAAAAATTTAACTTGCTTGTTTATCTTTTAAACCAAAGGTGATGCAGGAGCATCACTAACTCATCAAGGAGCATTTCCATGACAAGCGAGCCAGTGTGGAAGGCAATGAACAGCTGGACAAGCCAGCATAAAGTTTTTGAATTTTCATTCAAGAGGATGCGCCAATGTATGAATGATGCATTTATGAAAGCACCTTTTGTATGTTTTATTAGACCTCGAGCCATACGCTCTTGTCTGAATTAGATAACAGGCATTTAATAGATTTAATGCAGGTAGATAGATGTTTAAGTCTAGATTAGACAGTTTCAGTTTTCGAGAGGGAAAACGGATATAGACACCCTCACTTGTACATTGTAACATTATTTTTTTTTTTAGAATCAAGCATTCAGAAGAGAAGAGAAAGTAGAGAAATTGTGAAGAACACCCATGTACAGATGTTTTTGAATTAATATAAAAAAGTTCTGATTCAAATTCATGGCCGGTGTTGTTTTCTCTGTGTTGATGTTGTGCTCATGAATGTTTGCTTTCTGGTTGTGCAATTTCTTTGTTTATGCTGTGCATATGATTTCAAGTTTTAAATGAAGTCTGAGAGAGAATAAGTTTCAATTGTTTCTCTACCCGAGCCAGAAGATTCCTGCATAGAGTGTAGTTGAATTCATCCTCAAGGAGTGCGTCGATGAGGGCTCGATAGTTGAACTTTTGTTCTTATTTGCCCAGGAGTTGATTTGGGTTATTGAAGTCCTACAAGGAGCGTGCAGGCTGGATAAGAGAAAGTCTCAGTTGTTAGCCTTAGCAAAGGAGTTAGATGACTGCTGCTGCAGAGAGTGCGTAGAGTCTAAAAGCTTAAACACTCAGAAAGCGTTGAAGGTGGAGCGCAAGCAGGGCACGCAAGCTCAAGAGGGATAGTTCCTTCGTGGTAGTGTTGAAAGAGAGTCCAAGGGATTTGGGTCGAGGAAGGTTTGAGAAGGAAGTACAAATACAGGAGTTGGAGAACAAGTTCTGAGAAAGAACCTTTTGTTTCTCAAGAAATCCTCAAAGGGGAAGAATCAACGGTCAGGGCTCACAAAAGAAATCAGCGAAATCCCGTCAGCCGTCAAATCCCTGGAAATTTGCGCAGGGGTTAATTCCACCAGATCGGAGGAAGAACCCGAGGATTCATCGGGACATCAAGGTCATCAGGATTTCCGTAGACAAGAGGATCAAGGACATTGAAATCACGATCCGTGATTTCCCGAGAGGGTCGGAACCGTTGATCGCAGCCAGGACACGTGGCGTGAGATCCCGAGGAGTCGGGTTTGGAAATTCGGGGTTCTTGCTCACAAAGGAATTGCTGAAATAGGAATTGCAATTTTGCGATCCCTAATAAGAAGAGAAAGGAGTGGTGACGTGGAGGAGAGAGACCGCACGTGTATCGGGGTTCGACATCTCGGAGTTTCCGGGAGCGTAGGTTCTACGCATAACAAAATTGCGAAGTCCGAACCTCCGACGAGGAGCAGGTCATGATTTCATGGAACGACAGGTCATATGCGGAAGGGATAACCTGAAGAAGCTTGGGAGAGAGAGAGGCGCCATCGCGAATCAGAGTTCGGAGATTTGTGGTGCCAGTGAAACGCGACATCGCATATGCCGATTTCCCGATAGGGAAATCCCCGACAGGAACGAAGAAGCATCGGCATTGAGACCCATCGGGTTTTGGGATTTTGGATAGCACGAGGAACGTGCCCACGAGTTTCGCGATAACAAGAAACTTGAATTCTTGATTACAAAGAGCATCCTGTGGGTGACACAGTCCCGAAAGAGACAGGAAGAAGCAATTTTAGCTCTTCGGGCCAGAGAATAAGAAGGTCCTGGTGATCACGGGCGTGCCAAGTGGACGTCTGCATCAAGTGGTATCAGAGCAAGGGATTTACTCTTTGTTTTCTGCAACAGGGAGGAAGAAAAATTCGCCATGCCGCCCAGGAGGGAGAGGCAGTCACCTGATCTAGAAGACAGGGAGGTGAGAAGAAGAGGCAGCCCGACAGGAAATCCAGAACTGGAAAGGCAAATGAGAGATCTTCGATCAAGACTAGAAGATATGGAAGCAGCGTAGAGACGCACAACCAATGCTGGGGATATGAGCGACTCTGAAGGAGAAGACAAAGCTGAACAACAAGGAGAAGTTACAGCCGAGGATGCAGCAAATGAGCGGTTAATTAAGGCTATCACTTGGATGAGTTCAAAGACAAAAATGGACATTCCAGTCTATGAGGGAAGTCTAGATGCAGAAGAGATTCTGGATTGGATTCGAGCTCTTGACACCTACTTCGATTATGAGGATATCGAAGAGGATAAAAAGGTAAGACATGTTGTTACGAAATTGAAAGGACATGCAACATTATGGTGGGACGAGCTTCAGGCAGATAGACGTTCCAAAGGCAAACAGAAAATTAAAAGCTGGGATCAAATGATTGCGAAGATGAAGGCAAAATTCTTCCCAAGGGATTATCATATCACACTGTTCAAGCTAATGCAAAACCTGAGACAGAAGTTGATGACGGTGAAGGAATACACCGAAGAATTCTACAAGATCAATATCAGAGCAGGTCATCGGGAGAGCGATGATGAAAAAGTAGCCAGGTATATGAATGGCTTAAGATACGATATCCAAGATGAGATGAGTATGACAACCGTCAGAATGATTGAGGATGCATATCAGATGGCATTGAAGGTAGAAGAGAAACTAAGCCGTAAGCCGGCACAGCGAGGCCGAGGCAAGAGTCAGCCAAGAGGAAAATCAGTTGTCCAAGACAGGTTTCAGAAATCCAAAGATGACTGGAAGAAGCCTCAGACCTGAATGGAAAGAGGTGGAAGTTCTCAGCGAGGCCAGCACGCTGAGCAGCGAATGCAGCAGGCAAAATAGAGTGGAGGATACGCTAATGTTAATACTTTTCCTCGTACCCGAGGTATAGGAAGAGGAAGAGGAGGAATCATCACATGTTACACATGTGGGAAGAATGGACATAAGGCAGTTGATTGTCCAGATAGGAAGATAGATAAAGGATAAGCTCACATCGTCGAGGCACAAAGGCGAGCTGTTGAAGCAGAAGACGCAGAAGATGGAAGGTCTTTGATGATGCGAAAAGTTCTCGTAACACCCGAGAAGGAGGTGGAGGAAAAAGCTCAGAGAAGCAGACTGTTCAGGACCGCATGCAAGACCAAGGACAGGAAATGCAAGGTTATTGTGGACAGCGGAAGCACCGATAATCTCGTTTCAACTGAGATGGTGGAGAAACTAGCGCTGGAGACAACTGATCACCTGAGTCCATACAAGGTTTTGTGGCTACAGAAGGGACATCAGGTGAGTGTCACTAAATAGTTTTTAGTCGAATTCAAGATAGGGGGTTATAATGATAAGATTCTATGTGATGTTATTCCCATGGATGTATGTCATTTATTATTGGGTAGACCATGGCAATATGACAGAAATGTGGTTCATGATGGGAGAATGAACACATATACCCTGGAAAAAAATGGGAGAACCCATTTGTTGCTTCCAATAAAGGGTAAGGAGGTAAAGCTGGAAGTAAGCAGCCCAATACTTCTCATGAGAAGGAAGGAGCTTCTTACAGAGATGGAGAAGAAGGAAGATCCACAATTCTTTGTTGTCAGAAAGTCGAGGATTGTTTTGACCAGCACAAGAGTGGATGATCTGCCGGAGGAAATTCAGGAACTATTGGAAGAGTTCGCTGATATAGTGGTGGATGAATTACCTCATTCGTTGTCGCTGATAAGGAGCATAAGCCATCACATAGACCTCATTCCAGGAGCCAGTTTGCCAAACAAAGCCGCGTACAGATTGACGCCACAAGAAAATGAGGAGGTCAAGAAGCAGGTCCAGGAGTTGTTAGACAAAGGATTGGTCAGAGAAAGTCTGAGTCTGTGCGCTGTTCCGACCGTGCTTAGTCCGAAGAAAGATGGAGGCTGGAGAATGTGCACCGACTCAAGAGCGATCAACAAAATTACCATCAGGTACAGTTTTCCACTGCCGAGAATGGATGATTTGATGGATTGCCTGAGCGGGGCAAATTATTTTTCGAAGTTTGATCTCAAGAGCGGATATCATCAGATTCGCATGAGGGAAGGTGATGAATGGAAGACAACATTCAAGACAAATGAAGGTTTGTACGAATGGATGGTCATGTCGTTTGGGTTGATCAATGTGAGGAAATATTCATTCATGAAGACATAGCTCATTTACTTGGGGTTCATCATTTCAGCGAATGAATTGAAAATGGATCCAAGTAAGGTGGAAGTGATTAACAAATTGGCCATCACCCAGAAATGGTTTTGAGGTGAGGAGTTTCCATGGTTTGGCTAGTTTCTACCGAAAGTTCATTAGGAATTTCAGTGGAATTAGCGCAGCGATGATGGACACAGTGAAGAAGAGGAATAAGACTTTTCACTGGACACCAGAGGTTGAAAAAAGCTTCAATCTGTTGAAGCGGAAGATCATAGAGCAACCAGTGTTGGTGTTTCCATATTTTCAGAAGACATTTCAGGTGAAATGTGATGCAAGTGGCTTTGCCATAGGAGCGGTCTTAAGCCAGGAGGACAGACCAATTGCATATTACAGCGAGAAGTTGGATGAAGCAAAGGTGAAGTACTCCACGTATGATAAGGAATTTTATGCTATCATACAAGCGCTGAAGAAGTGGAGGCATTACTTGATCCCAAAAGAATTTGTTCTGTATAGTGATAATCATGCATTACAGTTTGTGACTCAGCAGGAGAAGCTGAATCAGAAACTTTTTAGGGACTGCTAACAAAGTGGTTTATGCTTTGAGCAGGAAGTGTTTGTTGTTGCAGGAGTTCTGAGTCAAAACCTTGGGTTTTGAAAATCTTAAAGACATGTATGCAGGTGAATTTCTCTCTTCCAATACCTTATATCTTCTTTATGGATTTCTTTTGATGATAGCCACCTACAAATGTCGATGCAATAAAATAATATCAAGGCATACATAAATTTTCATATAAAACATAATATGTCAATAAGTTCTGCTAAAAATCACATAAGAAGTACATTTTCCTTATAAAACAATACTTACCTCGTGTATTTTCCAAGTACATAAATAATTTGTTTTATGTTGTTGTCAAAGTCGTCTAGGAGAGATAAAGGTAGAACATACTGTAACAAAAAACAAATAATTATTATTTGTTTCCAAAAAATGCGTACCAATAAGGAAATATATTGTAACCTACTAATTACCTTAATGAATGTATTCTAGTCATGTGTTTTAACCCCACCAAAATCACCTTTTTTCGTTAAGATATTTTGTATGTTCGACAAAAACCCCGTCGAAAACCTAAATTTCCGAATGATCTCTTTTACAATATTGTTGTTGCTTCGTCGGAAGACTAGTATTTTGTTCATGACCATTGCCATTAGAATTAACAATAACACTTTGCAATGCGTGATTAGCTTCCTGGATGTCACAAAAAATCCTTCCAATTCTCTCTTTGTCAATCCTTCCATCTAATATTCGCCATAACAATTATGTTATGTTCTTCCCGATATGCATTGTATCAAACAAATGAACTATTTGTAGGTGCTCGTAGTATGGAAATCTACTGAATTGAATCGGGTAACTTTTCATTCCTCATGGAAGCCCATTCGTGCCTTAACGACATTCATGAAACATCAACAAATTGAAATTAACACTAATTAATGGGACAAAATGAAATTAATACTAATGAAATTAACCAAAGATTTAT
>ML796779.1:170406-195592 GCA_009831015.1 Picea engelmannii | reverse complement strand
CATCAACAAATTGAAATTAACACTAATTAATGGGACAAAATGAAATTAATACTAATGAAATTAACCAAAGATTTATATAATATGTCATACATAAATAATTTGTGTACCTTGATGATTTCTAATATATTCCAACTTCCATAGGCTAGGTGTCATTCTTCGTGGTTTTTTTCCATTTTCTTCTTTACCATTGAATTTTTCTTTGTCCATAGTTCGATAACTATGGTTCTTAGGCAGAAAGTGCCTATACTCATCAAACACATCCTTTCCTAAACTCCTTGAACGACGAGAGTTTATCCTCGGACCACAAACTGGGCATGCAAATTTACCCTTTGATTGAAGACCTACAAGATATATGCATTAATGTAGCGTCAAATTAGAGTTACAATTTAAAATAATGCGTGATATTTTCAATAAATATATATAATATTAAATCACAAAATAAAGTAACATACCACAAAAATGTGTAAACCCGGGATGATCATGAATTTTCCATGATGGTATTCCATGGAATTGAAATCGTTTTTTCCCTATTGGTCTAGAGATGTCATACATAGTGACGTCAGCCCATAAATTCAACAACTCATCGATAAGAGGCTCAATATATACGTTCATATCTTTAACCTGGTACCTACCTAATTGGTTCAACATACTGCATGATTAATTATACTTATCTAGATGTAGTTATATAAAAAATAAATAATTACCATGCATGAAACAAACAAATGAAATATTTTGTCATACTTTAAAGAAAATAAAAGATAATTAAATACCTGGAACAATCATTGCCAACATTGTGTGCTCTCTCTTGATCGACATCCAAGGAGGAAGGTTATTTTTTATAACAAAAATAGGCCACACTGAGTACGTAGAACGAAGCTCTCCAAATGGATTGACACCATCAACTGCCAATGAAAGTCTAACATTACAAGGTTATTCTTTAAAAATTGACCCCTTTTCTTCGATGTACTTCAATGCAGAACCATCTGCAGGCATTCGAAGAACATCGTCTCGACTTATTTTCTTTGCATGGAAATCCATAAATTGTGTTATACTTTGGCACTTGAACAATCGTTGGAAACATGGAATTATTGGAATATAATGAAGAACTTTGTGAGGCACCTTCTTTGACGCTTTATCGGTTCGATATCTACTTATTTGACATTATGGGCATTCATTTTCTAATGCATATTTTCCATAATATATGATATGATCATTAGGACATGCATCAATATCCTAATAGTCCATTCTAATTTCTTTCATAATCACAGATATTTCTCAATATGTGTGTGGAAAAATATTTGATGTCGGTAATATAACTTCACCTAACAATCTACAAAATTCTAAACAATAAGTCAATGTAAACAATATTAATCATCAATATCGCATCCAATATACTAATTTACAAATTAGAAAACAATAGCAATATAGGAAAAAACTGAACCTTTAAGTATTTGTGAACATGTAGACATAAATAATTAACAAATTAAATACCTTAGGATCTGTCTGAGGCATGTGTTTGATAAACCATTCAAAACCTTCAGGTTCACCAACAACATTATAGCATATAAAAGATTGGTTGTTGAGCCTTCATAAAGAGGTTGACATGACTTCTCGAGTAGAGGATCAACATCATGACTATCATCCTGGTTGTCCTCATCCATTGGAGCAAATGTGTCCTGGATCAATCTATGTACCTCATCTTCCTGATTTGAATCACTAATGTTATCTCCATCCATATCATCATTAATAAATTGATCAACGGCTTCAATATTCTGATCTCGAAGTTCATCACCCTGTAAAGGAGTATTTTTGCTAGTACTTGGCAAATAACTCTTTGAAGGTCGACATTTTGGGGGCATCATCTATATATTTTTTAAAAATGTAGAAACGTTAGTGTATATAGAAAATATAAAAATCTCGATAAGAAATATTACTAAAATTCATGACATGTTGATTATTACAGAGAATACATTAAATATTGAATCCTCTTACCAAGGGGCGATATTCATAACCCCCTTTGGTGTGCCTCTTCTCTCTACAATGTCTTTCAGTTGTTGTTATTAAAAGTCTTTTTCTTTGCAAGCCTCTGCAATCATAGAAAGGGAAATAACATTTTCCATCACCCCTCGTCTCTAATGCCTCTCTTAACCGAGCAAGCTTCCTGTCATTTTCGTTCATAGTGACAAATCCTTGTCCTGGCAAGTAATTGTCTTACCTACACCATACCAAATAGTAAGTTGTCAATTTTTTATATTTTAGCTACTCCTTTCGATTATGATATGTTTATTTACAGTAACCTACAATCCTCACAATTATTTCTTCTAAGACATTTTGACCTGTTTTTTTATTATTATTATCGATTAACTATTAAGATTGATATGCTTCAATTTGTACTATAGATCAGTAGTGTGTACTGAATCACCATGGAAAATAATTACACACCATTTAACGAAAGTGGTCAAAATTTCTCAAACTTGAATCACTCAACACCATAGTACACTAGCCTCTAAGTTGTTTTGTAGAAAAAATGCCAATCTTTGAAATTCACCACTAAAAAAAGAATGTCGACCACTTGTCATCCACAATTGGGTTGGGTTGGTTTAAATTATGACATGTTGATTTGCATCTACATACAATGGTCACAATTTTATGCTACTTATAGTGGTCACAGTTTTATTTTCTAAGACACTTTGGCATGTTCTCATTTTTCATTGTCTGACTAGTAGATTTCATCATGTTATCGTAGATTTCGTCATGATTTTTTTATATTTTAGATACTCTTTATTGATAGTGTATAAACAAGTTACATCAACTAAAAACTAAAGTTAATCACTACATCTATAATTGTGTGTGATTATAAAAAAAATGAGAGAAACAACATCACATATAAGAAAAGCGTATGTGGATTTTATTGAGAAAGTTGAAACAAATATACTTTATTTATATTGGAAGAGTATGGTATATAATCATAAGTTCATTTGTTAAAGGTGCTTAGTCATAAGCCAAGAAATTTAATCGTGGCTAACCATAAGCTAATATGGTTGAAGGTGGTTAGTTAAAAGTGATTGTTATGTGCCTAATCATGACATAGATACCATCTTTATAATAAGGTCATATGTGTACAAATGTTTCCTTTATATAATAATGACATATATACCTAACATAAGTTTAGGGTTAGTGTTTATGTATTTTATTGTTATAAACATGAGTTTCCTCCCTATCTTATATATACCATAACTTATCATTTATCAATATAACAATCAACTTCAAGATTTTATTCATGTAGATTTGTTCCTTCATTTAATTGAATTAGTAAGTGCTAGCCAACCATTAGGTGTGCAAGTATCCCAACCATTATTGTCACTGTTATATTATTTTCAATTTATGCAAGTGTGATCTCATTTGGGTACTAGGGATGTAACAAGTGGTATCAAAGCTTCAATCAAGATTTGTTGATGTTTTTTTGTTAGTTCTTAAAAATAAAAGAGAGAATAAAATGAAAATCAATTACTATCATTTCACCGATCACGGTTGAATTTCAAGAGCACTTCCATATCTTTATCAATGAAAAGAGAGAGACATTCTAGCTACAATTGAAGGGAAAAGGGTATGTGGATTTCATAAACCTAGAATATTATGGAATCCACATACCATTTTCCATAGAATATACTAACTAGATCTAAAAACCAAAGACATGAAATATGGTACTACACATATAATATATTATCAAAGAAAAAACAAGCTACATGAAATTTGGACATTTGAACAAAAATTTACAAGTTAAATGAGTACATCAATAAAAAAACATATTAACCTTGCAAGTTCAAAATCCGAGCTATGTAGATCGAGAATTAGATTTGTTCAACCGGTGGGTGATGGAAAAAAAAAAAAAAAAACTCAAACAAAAGCCACAAACAATATCGTAACTATATCAAGTGTGTCACAAAGTCTCTTAAAGTTAGGTATATATAGATCAATTAGTCAACTAGCCGTTAACACCGACCAATGAGATAGGCAAAATTTTTGTGGCAATAGCGACGAAAATCCCAACCAAGTTAAAAAACCTATTCGTGGCTATATCGATGAACGTTCATGGAAATATCAACGAAAATCCTGCCCTATTTAAAAAAAACATGAAAATAATGGAAACATGGAAAAATTTCGTGGAATAATCCACTCATATGTAGTAGTGTGAGACCCAAAACAACAATTTTAGGTTGTGAAAAACATGAGAATATTGTATACCATTGGTACACATAGTCTCTGCATCTTGACTGAAATAGTTCAATGAGATATTTCCAATGAGTTATTCCTAGTGAAAAACAAAACTTGTATGGAAAAGTTACAGTTGAAACAGTACAAGGTCTATTTTCAGTACTAGTTTGCTTCCAAAGGGCATAACCTCTTTCTCTGAAGTTAGAATGGGGTCCAAAAGTAGTCTATGAAAATATCATGGACTATAGAAGATAACCATGAACCACATTTGGGATATGGGTTTCTAAAAACGTACATGAAGAGGAAGAAGACACATGTAGCATATAAGGCTCAAAATGAAAAACAGTGAAAACTTCCATAAACCATAACTTTTAGCTCGGAGCTTGGATTGTTAGAAAAATAGGATCGCTAGAGAAATAAAATAAAACAAATCTGGAAATAAAAAACATAAGATACACAATACAATAGAGACACATATATACATGGTTCACCTAGTGTGGGCTACACCCACCGTAGAATTTGTCAGGTCCTTCCTTTATTATTATCCAACAAAATGAAGAGATACAACCTATAGTACACCCGATGTAACTTCCTCTTCTTTCTCTCACAGTCTCCTCTCTTTGAATACAATATTTGCAATAATACACAACCACAATACAATTCCCTCATAAAAGAGGGTTTCCTTCTTCGGAAAAAAAAACCTAACATACCTTCTATCATCAGATCTACGACCTTATAATGAACGGTCCAGATTGACTGCAAAATTACAATATTTGAATTACAAAAAAATTGGCCCCCTCGTGGCTAGGGGGGCCATGAATTGTGTATACTGCAGTTTATTTGACCTGCATATGAATTAGGAAAATAATCAAGCTCCACAACCAACACGGATTTGGGAAAACAAATAGTCACTGGAAAGGTATTGAGGAGGAGAAAAAATATATCCATCTTGAATTTTTAATTGAGCACTATAGTTTCTCAGAAAATGATAAAATATTTTGCAGCAGTAAAAATAGATTAATGAGTGGAAATTGCAACTTGATAAGGTTGTAACTATTCATTCAGAACTCATAATGAAGCATGAGTACAGTCGTTGAAGAGTTGTTTAAAAAAGAAATGTGTCTAAGGAATCATTTTTTGACTTAGTGCATTTTGTTCCTCGTAAAGTGAGAAGAATAATATCATGTATACTAATTAATAAAATGTTGTATAGTATGTATGTTCTAACAATAATTATTACATGCATATTTCTTTCAAAATTAGGGGTACATTAAAATAATTTTGGTTCTTATATGAGGAATGGATTTTTGAAAGATGCCTCGAGATATTACATCCACGAGGAGGAGGTCATAGATATGCATGTCAGCATTGGAAATGTTGAGATAGAGTCTAATGGAATAAGAGGCATACAAGAGTCTGTAACTATGATAAGCTTGCATAGAGAAGTGAAAAACTATAGGGATGATAATGAAAGGATTATGAAATCTCAGGAAGAGATACTTTAGAGTTTGAATATGTTAAAAAGGAAAGTTAACAGAGACTCTGGTACCAATAAAGTAGCTAGTGTTAAACAAGTGATAGCATCCAGATCCCATAGAAAAATGGATGATCATGGAAATGACACATAATCAAGAAGTATAAGCAAATTTCATCATTCTCCAAGGTAATCCACTAGAAAAAATCATGCAAATTCAAGGCCAGGGAGCAACACAATCATGTCTTCTATCAAGAGGTAGAGGAGAATGCCTAAGGCATATATCCTGCAAGGAGAACTCAGGGAAATAAAGCCACCAATTTTCAATGGTGAGCATATAAAAGAACAACAGGTTGAGGTATGGTTGTTGGCAAGGAAGAAATATTTCCTATTGCATGATTACCCCTCAAGGGTAGAAACAAGAATTTCAACCTACAACTTGAAAGGAAAGACATCTATGTGGTGGGATAAAATTAAGCAAGCCAAGAAACTTGATGAGAAGAAGGTCTCATGGAGGCAGTTTAAAATGTATTTACAGAAGAAATATTTGTCTTAGAAATACTATGAAAGAAAGATGAAAGATTTCTTTGAACTCAAGTTCGGAAGCATGAAAATTGGTGAATATGAGAAGAGATTCTTTGAGATGCTCAAGTATGTTGGTTTCATAAAGAATGAGAAGGTAAAAATACAAAGGTTTCTTAGTGAGTTACCTTCCTTCTACATTGACAAGATACAATATTATAACCTCGGAACCTTGGAGGAATCCGCAAGGAGATAAAAACATCTTTATGAGCAAAGAAGAGGAAGGCCAGTTTTCAAAAAATATTGGAATGGCGAGATGAAGGGTAAAAAGGAGTAAAGGTAGAGAGGTTTTAAGTGATCTTTTTTCATAAATAAATCATAAGAAAATCAACAAGTAAAATCAACCCAAAATGAGCCCAGGATGGCATTTGGGAAAATGCCAAAGAAACAACCTATACAATGTTGGGGATGCAAGGGAAATCACTTATATAGGGACTACACTCACAAAGGAGAAAGGATGAAGATTGTCCATAATATTCAAGAGGTTGAAATAGTGGGAGACATGGGAGGAAACATGCCAAGAATTTATGCAGTCTTGGACAATAAGAAAACAAAGTATCAATTCCCCATGATTGAAGTGGAAGGTAATATTAATAACCAACACATAGAAGTTTTAATTGATATTGGAGCTAGCCATAGTTACACAAAATATAACATTATTGAAATATTTCACTTGCAAAGGAGTAAGCATAAGAAATCTTGGTTAGTTCAGTTAGTCATAGGGGCTAAGAGGAAAATCAATGAGCTAGTTAAAGATTGCCCAATAGTCATGAATAGACTCAGCACAAAGGTAGATTTAAGAATCATACCATTGGGTTCATATGATTTTCTAATTGGCATGGATTGGTTGGAAAAAAACCATGTTGTCCTAGATTGTTACAATAAGACAATAACTTGTCTTGATGAAGAGGGAGGAAAAGGAAAGGTTCAAGGCATCCCAAAAGTTGTAGATGTTAGAAAAATTTCAGCCACGTAGTTGAAAAAGAGTTTTAGGAAGAGATGTCAGATTTTTGCAGTCCATATGCAAGAGACAACCCAAGATAAAATGGAAAGTATTGAAGACCATCCAATTTTGAAATATTTTGAAGATGTTTTTGGGAAAATTTCAAGATTTCCACCAAAGAGAGACATTGATTTCTCTATTGATTTGGTGTCGGAAGTTGCCCCTATGTCCAACACACCTTACAAAGTGGACACACTAGAGTTGAAGGAGTTATAGATGCAGCTTGCAGAGAAGTTAAAGAAAGGGTATATATGCCCAAGTGTGTCACGTTGGGGAGCCCTAGTTCTTTTTGTGAAGAAGAAAAATGAAACTTTAAGGCTATGTATTGGTTTCAGATAGTTGAATAAGGTCACCATAAAGAACAAATATCATTTTCCAAATATTGATGATTTATTTGATCAAATGAAAGGTGCAAGAATCTTTTCCAAGGTTGATTTGAGATTAGGCTATCATCAAGTGAGAATAAAGGAAGAAGATATCAACAAGACAACATTCATGATAGGATACAAAAATTATGAATTCATGGTAGTGCTATTTGGGCTATGAAATGTCCCATTTTTTTTTATGTTCCTGATGAATGGAGTGTTCAGAGAATACATGTTCAAGTTTGTAATTGTGTTATTGGATGATATACTCATTTACTCAAAGACGGAAGAAGAACACGAGCAACATTTAAGAATGATGCTAAAATTTTTAAGAGAGCATAAGTTGTATTCCAAGTTAAGTAAGTGCATATTCTATTAGAAGAGGATTCATTACTTGGGTCACATTATTTCAACATAGGGGATAGAAGTTGATCCTAGGAAGATAGAGGCCATTAGAGGATGGTCAACTCCAAGAAATGTGACAAATGTTAGATCATTCATGGGTCTTGTTGGTTATTACTAAAACTTCATAAAGGGATTCTCAAACATTCCATGCTACATTACTTATTTGCAAAAGAAGAAATTAAAATTTGAATGAACTTTCGAGTGTGAAGAGAGCTTTGAGCAACTAAAAGACATTTTGACAAGTGTGTCAATATTAAATATTTCAAATCCAGTTGAAAATTTTATGGTTTGAACTGATGTGTGCAAGGAAGAGCTTGGTGGATTCCTCACACAAAAGGATGATGTGGTATGCTATGAGTCCCGAAAATTAAAATAGCATGACATGAATTATGCTACACATGACTTGGAATTAATAGTCATTATTCATGCACTAAAAATGTGGAGACATTACCTCATGGGGAAGAAATTTGAACTAAGGATAGATCATTGTGGTATGAAAAATTTATTTGGACAACCCACATTAAATTTCAGGAAAACTATATGGTTGAAATTCCTTCGTGAATATGACTTCAAAATTAAGCATATCAAGGGAAAATAAAACCAAGTGGTTGATGCACTCAGCAGGAGAGCACATGAGATGCATATTTCAACCATTAGCATGTACATGACTGATCTAAAAGATAAAATTATTGAAGTAACAAATTCATATCAACACTATTTGAAAATAAAATAAACATTACAATAAGGAAATTTACAACAAAAATTTAATTATTGTGAGCTATAGGAGGATGAAATTCTCGTGTATAGAGGCAAAGTATACATGTTGAATTCCAATTAGATGAAAAATTCAATGATGAGGGAAATGAAAAATGTGTCATATATTGGGCACCCAAGATATCAGAAATCAATTGCAGTTGTGAGAAAAAAGTACTTTTAGACATGAATGAAGAAAGAAGTGGCTAATTATACAGTCAAATGTCTAGAATACTAGAAGGTGAAGACAAACATAGACATCTAGTTGGGATGCTACAGTCATTGTCCATTCCAGAATGGAAGTGGGAAATAGTTACTATTGATTTTATTACCAAGCTACCTAGAACAATGAAGCAACATGATTCCATCATGGTAGTGGTAGAAAAATTGACTAAGGCAACACATTTTATTCTAGTGAAGACTACTGTCACACACCCACTACGGAAAAATCAAATTTTCGCCCTTTTTTCGAGGGACAGAATCCCTGAATTCCTACGGGGCCTATCACAAGCTAGCTCTTCCCTTATCCTCCTCCATGTGATCATTGGTTATGACCATAGGCCTTACCAAACGACGCTTCTGGCTGTCGCGTTTCGGGATTTTGTTGTGTGAGCGCTCCCCGGCTCCCTGTCCTTTGAAATATCGAAACCCAAAATGGGGTTAATGAGATCTTTGGATCCCCTTTTTCCCTACTCCATGCGACCACCTTCGTGACCACGTGTTAACGCCAAATGGCACTACCGGAGCTCATCACGTTTCGTGACCTCGGGACTTCAGCGTATGAACCATTCCTGACTCTCTAAGTCACGAACTTTGAAAGGGGCTTAACGAGCCCTCAGCTCCTCTCGTATCCTTTCTCCGCGTGACCACCACCTGTGACCACCGGCTAAGCCCAAAGGCATGTCGTGTTTCATGAATCGGTGATTTGAAGAAGTCGACCCCTTATTCTTCAAACTCCCGATTTCTGAACCTGCGACAGGGGCTTAGCTCAGGCTAGTTCCTCCCTTTACTTTCGTCATATAACCTTTGGCTATGTATTGGGGCTAGACCTTCCGAGCGCATCGAGATTTCTCATATCAGGAATTCCCGATGCGAATCACCTCTGTTCTCCCGACTCCCGATTCCTGAAATTCTGAAGCTTCAGATCTGACGGCTCAAACCCTTCCTCGATCAACGGTCCTGATTGTGTTGGGATCCCGTGTATCAGGATTTTCAGGTAGTCGTTTCTTCCATAATCCCAGTTCCTGAATATCCGATGAACCATCTACGGTCCATATATTCAACTTGATCAATGGCCTAGATCAAATCCCAACATTCTACCTTTCGAGATTCTGGCGGGGTCTTCACTCTCGTTTCCCCAGTGACCAAAACCCCATTGGCTCCTAGATCTCTGCCACATGTCCTCCACAATGGATGGTTAGGATTCAACCGGCTTCCAACTCATCAGGGATTTCAGACCCAAGGCAGAACCTTGTTCTCCCAACTCGCGATCCATGATTTTGTGAAAAGAACCAACGCTTTAGATCTAACTTATATCAACGGCCCTGGTTCCATAACTACTTGCAAGGACTGAGGGAGTTGAGGCATTAACGTCTATGTCTCTCCTCTAGATCTACGGGTCCTGATGGGTCTGGGATACTCCCAAAATGGATCTCATCTGTTTTTCTAGCAAACGAGAGGGCTCGCCCTTTTGCTAATTGGATTTGCTATCCCTTCTGAACTTAGGTGACGAGAATTAAATTCTCAGGACTTCAATTTTGCATGACTCCGAAACTTTCGAGAGATAACTCCTTTTGGCATCGGGTTTCCAGACCCGGATCACATGATCCTTCAGAGGGTTCTTGGGTAATTATCCCTAGGCTTGGTGACCTTAATGAAGTCCCTTCCTAATTCACCGAGCTATGAACTCTGGAATACGGGTAGAGTAAACTCGTGGGTTTATTGTAACGGTAGCCATTTCAAGGAACTCACTTCGACTCTAGAATGTGGGGAAACTCCCCAGGGAAGGTGCCTTTGGGAAATTAAACCAGAACATAACGTGAAAAAAAGTAGATGGAACAACTCTCAAGGGAAAGAACTCTTATTCTGAACTTATTCATTCTATGCATAAACCGATTATGGACATATAAGTATAAGCATGCATCCATTATTTCCAATCAAAACACAAGGCAATCACTTCTATACAAAAACCATTTATGAGCGTATAAACATGAGCATGCATCCATGATATTCAATTCAAAATACAAGACATAAAACACTTATCATAAACACCAGGCGTGACGCGACTACTGAGAGGGGTTCTCGTTTCCACCCAACCATAGGCTCAGTCACTCCCAATGGATTTATCACTGGCCACCCCCGAGATTAGGCCACAATGATTTGAGATTAAATCTCTTACTTCCAGCTCAACGAAAGTTAGGGACGAAGGTTACTCTCCTTCTCCCAATACAGGAATAGATGAGGTTGAAGGTTACTCTCCTTCTCCTGGATCTGTCTCTGTCCTCCCGTGATCAGAACTCAATGTTTCTCCTTTCAATCCTTCCTCGGACCCAAGAGTTTCTGCTCTTGTCCCTGCACTCTTCGCCCCCGGATGCTCCCTCTGTCCACCACGCTTCCTTTCTTCCCTTCCCTGACAAGGTTGTTTGTGGCTTGAATCTCCCCATCCGTGGTCAGGTTCGGAAGCCATCTCATGGGCAGTCTACCCTATCCCTCATTAACTCTTGAGGAGGCCCTTCCCACCTACCAGCCTGACAAAAATTCAATTTTGGGCAGAGGGTTGTTCTGATCTTGATCAACATTAATTCTAGTATGATATTGGTTCGGTGGAGGTTATCGCAACCATTATGGGTTCCCTCCACCACCTTTTTCATTAGCAATCATGGCCTTTCCTTATTAGCACATCCCCTCTCTCAGCAGTCACACAACACATTTCCATTATCCAACAAAATAACAAGATTTACATTCATGGGCCTTTATACAAAGGTACACCAAATTAAACATTCACAAATTGAGTTTGCCATAGTTCCTGGTCAATAAAGTTATATTTACAGACTGGGGGAAACATGGTGTTACAATTCCCTCCCCCTTAACGGAATCATCATCCTCTATGTTCTAGCTACCAATACGATACGTATGTACTGAAGAAAACAAAATTGGAAATGCCTGCCTCATGGCATCTTCCATTTCCCATGTAGCCTCATCTGGGCCAAAGTGTTTCCATTACACCTTGACCTGTGCAATGGTTCGGTTCCTGAGTGTTGTTTCCTTCCTGTCTAGTATGCATTGGGGTTCTGGCAGGAATTATCCCTCTGGTTCCACCTGGATCACAGACCAGTCAATTATATGATTAACATCATGTACATATTTCTTCAATAATGAAACGTGAAAAACATTATGTGCCTTTATAGTGGGAGAAAGTGCTATCCTATAGGCTATAGGTTCCACTCTATCTAGGACTTCAAAGGGTCCACAATACTGAGGTGCCAACTTGGCACATGCTCCCATGCTTAGGGAACTCTTTCGGGGTCTAACTCTAAGATAAACATGGCCTCTGGATTTGAATTCTCTGGGGGTTCTCTTTCTGTCAGCGTAACTTTTCTGTCGTTCCTGAGCAATTTTCAGATTTTGCCTTATCTGCACTACTTGGTGTTCCATTTCTTTCAGTGTCAGGTCTGATTGTAATTCTATCCATTGGATTACTCTAGTTGATTGGGATCTTGCACCGTCTACCATAGAGGGCTTCAAAGGGGCTCATCTTTAAGGATTCCTGATAACCATTGTTGTAGGCAAACTCTACCAATGGTAGGTAGTCTTCCCACTTCTTAGGCTGATGCATTACGTGCATTCTTAGCATGTCATCCACTATTTGGTTTACTCTTTCTGTTTTTCCATCAATTTGAGGGTGATAGGTTGTGATGAACAACAATTTAGTCTTGAAACCATCCATTAGGGATTTCCAAAAGTTTGAAGTGAATTTGGTATCTCTGTTAGATACAATTTCCTTGGGCATGCCATGCAGTCTGAATATTTCTTTCATGAAGATGTTGGCAATATCTATTTCCTTGTAAGTTGAATTAACAAGTATGAAATGGGCAGACTTACTCAGTTTGTCTACCATGACCATAATGGCATCGTTTTGCTTGGTCGACTTTATTAATCCGGTGATGAAATCCATGGAGATGGTTCCCCATTTCCATTCTGGAATCGGTAGGGGTTGTAACAATCCTGCTGGATGTCGGTGCTCTGCCTTAACTTGATGGCATTACAGGCACTTAGCTAAGTATTTATCTATGTCTTTATTTAACCTAGGCCAATAGAATTGTTTCCTAGTGGTCGTGATCATCTTCTGATATCCCGAGTGACCAGTATATGGTCTCTTATGAAATTCATCCATTATGAACCTCTTCAAGTCATCACAGTTTGGAATATATAATTTGTTTCTGTAAGTCAAAAACCCTTCCTCGAGCATTTGGTAGCCTTCATACTTCAAGCCTGTAGACTCTTTCCTTAGGTATGACATCACAATCTTAAAGAATGCATCTGTCTCTTGTGCACTTCTAATTCTCTCCCTGAAATCCGTTTCACAGGTTCTTATTGCTGCTAGATGAATCGTTTTTATACTTTTGCTAAGGGCATCGACCACCCTATTTTCCTTTCCTTTTATATGTTTGATTTCAAAATAAAATTCACTTAGGAGATCCATCCACCTCGCTTGCCTGGCATTGAGTTTTGGTTGATCAAACAAGTGTATCAATCCACAATGATCTGTCATAAGCACAAATCTTCTGCCCATGAGGTAGTGTATCCACATTTTCGAGGTGTGTACTATGGCGGCCAACTCTAGGTCATGGGTCACATAATTGATCTCATTCTCATTTAATTTTTGAGACGTATAGCATATTACACATCCTTCTTGCATAAGGACTCCTCCAAGTCATTCCTTGCAGGCATCTGTACACACCAGGAAATCATCATCCGGGTCCGCAATCTTTAGCACAGGTGCATGGGTCAGGAGGTCTTTTAGTTCCTGAAATCTTTCTTCGCATTTTGATGTCCAAATGAATTTAGCCCCCTTATTTTGAAGGGTATTGATTGGACAACCAATCTTGGAAAACCCTTTTATGAATCTTCTATAGTATCCTGCTAAGCCCATAAAGGACCTAATATTAGATACATTTTTGGGGGTAGGTCATTCCATAATGGATCTGATATTGCCATGGTCTACTGACACCCCTTCCTTATATATGACATGGCCTAAGTAGTAGACTTGCTTCTGAAATAAATATCACTTGCTAAACTTAGCGTAGAGTTGATGCTCCCTCAGTACTTGAAGTACGAGTCTAATATGTTCTCCGTGCTCCTCCCTGTTCTTGGAGTATATTAGGATATCATCAATGAAAACCAATATAAATTTGTCTAGAAATTTGTTGAGTACATTATTCATCAAGCACATAAACGTGGCGGGGGCATTGGTTAACCCAAATGGCACCACCACAAATTTGTAGTGACCATACCTCGTTTTGAAGGCTATTTTGTGGATATATTCATCCTTAATCTGGACTTGATGGTAGCCAGATCTTAGGTCGATCTTTGAGAAGATGGATGCACCTCCCAATTGGTCGAACAGGTCATCAATTCTTGGTAAGGGGTACTTGTTCTTTATGCTTGCCTTATTGAGTTGTCTGTAATCTATGCACAGTCAGAGTGTGTCATCTTTCTTTTTCACAAATAGGATGGGCACTCCCCATGGAGATACACTGGGTTGGATGTAGCCTTTGTCCATCATCTCTTTTAGTTGTATCTTGAGTTCAATAAGCTCTATTGTTCTCATTATGTATGGCATTCTAGATGCTGGTACCACTCCCGATATAAGTTCTATTGAGAAGTCAATATCCCTTCTCGGAGGTAGATCGAGTACTTCTTCTGGGAACATGTCCTTGTATTCTCTTAATATGGGGTGTTCCTCTACGTTTAGTTTGTCATTTTCAATGGAGTCCAACACCTGTATTACATATGGAACACCCTTTTTTGCAATACTTCTTCATTTGAAGGGTCGATATTTGTCTCACTGAGACAGGCTTCTGAATCCCTTGGAGGGCCATCTTTCTCCCATCTTCATTTACACATTCTAAAGTTTTATGGTAACAGTCCATTTTAGTTTTATGAGTAGTCAACCAATCCATACCAATCAACAAGTCATAAGATCCCAAGGGAAGTATATTAAGGGTCTCTTGGGTGGGTAATCCACCCATGAAGAATTGGTAGGCTGGTATAGCCTCTGCCACCTTTCTTTTGGTCCTAGTGGCTAGTTGTACCAGTCATGGTTTAACATGTCTAGTTGTATGCAATTTACACTTATCGGCAGTCTGAGGAGCTACGTAACTCAAATTAGAACCTGGGTCAATTAAAATAGAAATTGGATGGTTGACAATCTATTGACGGACAAATTTGACATACCGTCAACTGGAAGAATAGATCCGGTCCGGGGTTGTCTAAATAACCCAAGTTGTTTGGTGTAACCTATTCTGATGGGTTTAATGATTCCGTTAGCCAACTAAAGTCCTAAAAATAATAAAAGAAATGAAACTAACATAAAATCTATGATTCTAATAAATGATATATTACTGACTAATGCTTATTAAAAATAAATGTGAATATAAACAATCTATATACAGGTTACAAGGTTTGCATGAAATCTTGTGAAAATGATTGTTTGATAAGGTTTCTGCATCAAATATGAACAACACTTCTTTTTGGGTTTTTTTTAAAGATATTAAACAAATAAATACTAAATGAATACGATTAAAACAATGACACAAAAACAGTGAAATCTAATTAATGTAATCATTGTTTCATTCATAAACAACTCTAAATAAAAGAAAAGAATGCATCTACTAACCTCTAACTGATCAGTCAAATGAGTTTATATTCTTGTGTTGTATGAACTCCTGCTTGTGTCGTTGTTAAGGGAAACCTATAATAGAAAAACACTAACACTTCCAGAATACATTCAAAGAAGTATTTGATACTGGAGTAAATTCAGAAAGACATCTAATTAAAAATCTTGTGATCTTAAGATAATCAATATTTAAGAAAGAGAGAAAACTCAGATCTGAATATTGATATTATCCATCATTTAACATTAAGAATAAATTCAAAAATAATCAAATGATAGATCAATCACACATAAAAAATGGAATAAGAAATTATTGACAGCATATAACATTTAACAATATGAAAACACCATATGATGACAAGCTAAAGTTAAAATCAACCATAATAATATTCTCATGATACAACAATAATGAAAGAACGAAATGGAATAAGCATCACACAGGTCTAAAGCCAAATATGAATTGCTTTCTCATATTCTTTCTCAAAATCACATGCTCATATTGTGGTCAAAAAATGAATTTTTGGGGATAATAAACTCTTAAAGATTGAAAAAAATTAATATATAAATGATAATAATTAACCATGTATTGATAAAAAAGACTAAAGCTATTTAAATCAATGCATAATCAATTATTCAAAGAATATGAAGATATTATAATGAAAATAAAACCAGTTTACTCACAGGACAAAAGCCATTAAGCAACCTAGAATTTCATATTCTTCTTTGAAAATACTCGTCCATTCTCCCAAAGATTCCAACCATCCGTTACTCCATTTGAAAAGAAATAAAAAGTTTACAAAATAAATAATATACAAAAGAGAAAGGATAAAAATCCTCCTCTCTAATTCTTGGATCTCTAGCTCTGAAATTTCTCATATATTTATACAATGAATGAACAGTCTGGGCGTCACTATTAATTTTCGCCACCTGAAATTTGTCTCGTAAAGAGACATCAATATCTCTCAAATCGTACATTTTTGGGGGAACATTTCTATGCGGAAGGTAAATGGGTCCATTTGGGTTCTAGGTTTTCAACTGTTTCTTCAAATTACTCACAGTTTGGCTGCAATCAGTCCTACAAAATCGTCTATCTGATCTTGACGTCTTTCCAAATTTTATCTGTTGTTGCTCATAAAATTATTTGTAGCAATCCAATATTATTTTTAGATCAATCATCTTGAACGTATTTGGATAAAAAAATCAATCCCTGATCAGATCCGTATCAAATATTTGATAATAGAAACCTGTGAAACAAAAAGAAACCTAAATTAATAACCTAAAAATTGTGAATAAAACAAAATCTAGAACAATAAAATCAAAAATGAATTTAAACTAACTGTAAGTTCTAAACAAACATTGTTTATAATTTCCTTTCAAAAATGATCTTAAAATTCTAGAAGCTTCAAGTTAATAGAGAAGAGAAAAATATTAATTTTTGTTTTTTTACAAAATCAAACAAATGATAGATAATTCTTTTTTTATTTATTTATTATTATTATTATTTTGAAATGAGATGCAAAATGAAAAAAGAATTTAATTAATTAATATCACCAAATAATTTCATGAAAATGAGAAACCAACCAAGATATTATTTGATGAAGTATTAAACACATTATTCAAAATAGTCAAACTTGCTAATGAGCAAAATAAAGAACACATAATCATAATTTAAACGAAAGTAAACAATTGATAAAAATTAACGTTTTTGTTTAAATTGAGATTTCTATGCTCATTTCTAAATTTTGACATACACTCTTGTAATGCATGTCTTATACTATAGTGAATTTCTTAAGTTTGTCTCAAAGCAATTCAAGTCATGGAACTATTTGAAAATGTTGATTCTGTAGCTCATCATAATTATCAAGATTATAATGGGGGCCCTTTAAATTTTGTAAAACATTAGGGGGAGTTGTTGGGGCCCAACAAATGACGACTTACTGGGTGAAGTAGTTATCTCTGATCTGGTAAGATTTCATCTCAGGAAGAAAAGAATAAGACTTATAAAAGGATTTAAGCTTCCTGAAATAAATTCACTCTAAGACCATATAGTATTAGGATAAGCTCAATGTTATAACCAGACAATAGAATTTTCTTTGAAGGGGATTATAACCTGAAATAGTGTCTTAATCAAATAGTCACGATGTTTATAAAAGAACTTGAATACCATTGACAGAGCCACTGCTGTCAGCAGGCGTCCATAGCCTCAGCAGGGATGTCATTTAACCCACTCAAATGCTTTAATCCCATCCAATAGTTATATCCACATGATGTATACTTCCATAAAGGTTAATTTAAAAACATATACTTGCTACCTCTCGACCCAACATTGCTTCATTCCCAACAGGCCTGTTTAGTACCCTGACGAAGTTGTCTTGGTATCATGTGTGCATTTACCTGGTGCCAACGAGCCTGTTCAATACCCCGACGGGTTTACACACACTTCCCACACTTAAGTGCTTCCAACCCTGTTATGCCACTTTTAAATAATAATACAATTATAGATTTCTTGATGACGAAGAGAGCAGGGTGATACTGGAGGTTAATTGCAATACAAGTGAATAGTTGATCATGTTATTTATTTTCTTTCAAAACTAGAAGTTTTATCATGGTTTAGAGATTTTAGATTTCCTTTAAGAAATCATCTAGAGAATGGGGAAGCGTTTAAAAGTGATTCCTTAAGAATATGAACGGCGTAAAAAATTTAAAGATCATCGTAATTCTCAAATATTTAAACCATATCTCTGGTGTAATACTCTGACAAAGACAATTTGAGGACAAAATGAGAGTTACAATTGACTTAAAAATCAATTGTCTGAGCTATATCTTAATATCAGGCCTCTTTGAACTATTTCAATTTGCTTGAAAAACACAAGTCTTAAAATAAATGCTTCCTTCGACAATAGCTCTTTGATAAGAAATATATTGATTCAAAAAGACAAATAAGAAGAAAATTCATTCAAAGCGTTCCAAGAAAACAAAAAACACTCAAAAAAACAAATCAAATTTTATTAATGGGATTCAAAATCAAAATAGCAAAAGAAAACTTTTCAGGAAACGATTTTGGCCAAAGATAAACTTGATTTTTTGGATCCACTAGCATCTCACTATAAAATAATGGAAGAACTAAATTATATAAATTATCATGTGCGAGCAAGTTCTTTTCTTAAGAAAGTGATGCATGCGATGCTACTTTGACCAAACATTATTATTAAAAATAAAAGAGACTAAAAGAAAATAGAAAAATCCTTATTAGGATGAGTGCAGTCATACTCGTGGCACCTTCGGTCAAGGTTGAATTGATAGTTCAAATTTAATTATCTCTTTACTTTCCATTTAAAATTTTCATGATGATACTGCGTTTTTGAAAAGAAATATTCAACGAAAAGCAGAGAGAAAAAGATTTAAAGTGGACTTCCCTGACAAAATTCATATTATGGTTCTCTTTGTGTGTCCACTTGTGTTCATAACTGCATTATTACAAAGAGAAACACTGAGAAATAAAACTAAAAGAAAACCTACTTCTAAACCTACTCTAACTACTAAACAAATCAAAAATACTAAGTGAAGCCATGCTTCCAATGTAGACATCGGAGTAACTCCAATCCTGCAATGGAAACAAGATCAAATATTACTAACAAGAATGGTAGTATATCGAAAAATAACAAAAATATATCATACTTACCTTTATCATCATCATTCAAAAACAAAGCAAGCATGACCTTACCATTCCCTTGAACATTCTTTTTGTATGAATCCTCCAACCATTCTGCAATTTTGTCATTATATGGGTCACAAAAATATGAAAAAATGAGATTGTGAAGCTTGTGAGAGTTATGGGGACCTGACATAACCATCGGCCTAGACCGAAGTGCCCCATCCTCCCAAAAATTTTCCTTTCATTCCATATTTTCTCCATCTGAAGGGTGTAAAATGAGTGTGTTAAAGTTACCTCCTTGATCTCTTAATTAAGTGAAGATAATCTTATCAATTCTTGGAAACTTTTTGAGATATGAATACTCCAACCAATCTGCAACCCTATCATAATACATGCAATTTCTAACATGGGATTGTTCGAAAGAATTCACATATGAAAATATTCCTGAGGAGAATAAAGTATTAGACTATCAAGGAAAGAATCTTGTAAAAAGGTCGGATCAAGATGGCAAGAATTTATCGTGATTCTCGATCGGAAAAGAAATGTATCATTCTCTTTAAACTTTCCATTGAGCTTAAATACTTCAAGATTAACTATTTGAGGTGGACTAAATGGAACGAACAACATTTTTGAATAATCATCATTGGTAATAATATTTGGCCGATTATACTTTTCAACCTCAAATAATTGATCATGGAAAAATATAGATTCTTCTTTAATCACAAATTGAGATGAATCAATGGAAGATGTAATTTGAGACTCTTTCAAATCATTTATTGATTTACCCACGGATAATTGATGAGAATAAAAATTGATATGTTCATGGGTAGAATTATTTTCCTCTTTATCTTCTATTCGGTAATCTCTTTGTACCCGATTATATAATGTTGAATTCTCTCCAATGCAATATGGAACATGCAATTGCACAACATTAGGATAAAAAACATCGGGGTACTAGGAATAATATGTAGAATAATTGAGGAGATGAAATGCATCTCTTGAAATGATAGGTATATACATTTCAAAATATGGTTTTGTTCCCTCTCCTTGTATAAACTTATCAACCTCTGTTGTATTCTCTTTTAAAGAATATGAGACAAATTCTAAGAGACAATTTGGTTCATTATGTAAGGGAAAATTTGAGAGCAAATCACTAGAGATAGAAGGTTGATTAATAGTTTGCCTAATGATTTTATCTCCCACTGATTGATCATGGATCTGTTCAACTAAATTAGGGGAAGATTTATCGTCCACACAATTATCAACTTCACATTCGGCCTCTTTTACTTTAGAAACTATTATAAAATCTATGAGAGTGTGACAACTGTCATCTTTTAAAGTAAAGGTTCCTTCTTCAACAGGAGGAGATATTGTTTGCAAAGAATGATTAGATGTGACAATTGCATTATGTGGTTCATGATTTGTCAAAATGATAGAAGTCAACAAAAATTGTGGTGCTTCAAAATCTTCAAAATCAACATGAAAATTTGAACCATCTTGATATTGAGTGTTAGTGCTCAATTCAGATTGGTTAACAATTAATTGATCTTGATTGTCTGAGAGAGAAACAAGATATTCAAACCACTCATTAATAATCGACATTTCTTTCAAAGCGAATCTAGTACAAACATGGATTAACCTAATTCTAAAATCATTGAATGATTCACCATTTTCTTTCCTTAAGCAACTTAATTGTTCACTTAATTCATCATAATCATAGTTGCTAAAATCTGATAAAAACTCAAATACAAACTCAGACAAAGAATGAATAGAATTAGCCTGAAAAGATTCAAACCAAATTTTAACCCGACCTCAGAAAGTGAGAGCGAACAATCTGCATGTAACATTAGAATCGGTGATCTTATGTCTTAAACACTTATAATAAAAAAATAGAAATATGGTTTACTGCAGATGTGTTCCCTTCACCATCAAAGGTGAGTTATGAAAAGAGATCAGTTGTCTTTTTGGAAATAACTGGTAGTGAGACATTAAAAGCATGTTCTGACACAGTGATTTGGGCAGGAGCCATTAAGAATTTGAAGAAATTGACTCCAAATAGTTAGTCTATCTTGTAGTGCATTATAAGATGATACATAAGAAGGATTTATAAATCTGGAGTTATGAAAGGCTGAGGGGTGAAACATTTATTCATTAAATCGACCACGGCCCTCCTTCTAGCGCCATTTGTTGACGGAAAAATTTGACATGCTGTCAACTGGAAGAATAGATCTGGTTCGGGGTTGTCTAAATAACCCAAGCCATTTGGTGTAACCTATTCTGACAGGGTTAATGGCTCCGTTAACCAACTAAAGTCCTAAAAATAATAAAATAAATGAAACTAACCTAAAATCTATGATTCTAACAAATAATATATTATTGACTAATGTTTATTAAAAAAAAATGTGAATATAAACAATCTATATACAGGTTACAAGGTTTGCATGAAATCTTGCGAAAATGATTGTTTGATAAGGTTTCTGAATCAAATATGAACAACACTTTTTTTTTTTTTTTTTTAAGATATTAAACAAATAAATACTAAATGAATACAATTGAAACAGTGACACAAAAACAGTCAAAGATAATTAATGTAATCATCGTTTCATTCATAAACAACTCTAAATAAAATAAAAGAATGCATCTACTAACCTCTAACTGATCAGTCAAATGAGTTTATCTTCATGTGTTATATGAACTCCTATCTGTATCATTGTTAAGGGAAACCTATAACAGAACAATACTGACACTTCCAGAATACATTCAAAGAAGTATTTGATATTGGAGTAAATTAATAACAACAGAAAGACATCTAATTAAAAATCTTGTGATTTTAAGATAATCAATATTTAAGAATGAGAGAAAACTCAGATCTGAATATTGATATTATCCATCATTTAACATTAAGAATAAATTCAAAAATAATCAAATGATAAATCAATCACACATAAAAAATGGAATAAGGAATTATGGACAGCATATAACATTTAACAATATGATGACAAGCTAAAGCTAAAATCAACCATAATAATACTCTCATGATATAACAGTAATGAAAGAACGAAATGGAATAAGCATCACACAGGTCTAAAGCCAAAGATGAATTGTTTTTTCATATTCTTTCTCAAAATTACATGCCCATATTGTGGTCCAAAAATGAGTTTTTTGGTATAATAGACTCTTAAAGATTGAAAAAAATTAATATATAAATGATAATAATTAACCATGTATTGATTAAAAAGACTAAAGCCATTTAAATCAATGCATAATCAATTATTCAAAGAGAGTGAATATATTATAATGAAAATAAAACCATTTTACTCACAGGACAAAAGCCATTAAGCAACCTGGAATTCCATATTCTTCTTTGAAAATACTTGTCCATTCTCCCAAAGATTCCAACCATCCATTACTCCATTTGAAAAGAAATAAAAATTTTACAAAAGAAATAATATACAAAAGAGAAATGATAAAAATATTCCTCTCCAATTCTTGGATCTTTGGCTCTGAACTTTCTCATATATTTATACAATGAATGAACAGTCTGGGCATCACTATTAATTTTCGCCACCTGAAATTTGTTTCATAAAGAGACATCAATATCTCTCAAATCGTACATTTGTTTGAGAAAATTTCTAAGCGGAAGGTAAATGGGTCCATTTGGATTCTGGGTTTTCAACCATTTCTTCAAATTTCTCACGGTTTAGTTGCAATCAGTCCTGCAAAGTCGTATGTCTGATCTTGACGCCTTTCCAAATTTTATCTGTTGTTGCTCATAAAATTATTTGTAGCAATCTAATATTATTTTTGGATCAATCATCTTGAACGTATTTGGATAATAAAATCAATCCATGATCATATCCATATGAAATATTTGATAATAGAAACCTGTGAAACAAAAAGAAACCTAAATTAATAACCTAAAAATTGTGAATAAAACAAAATCTAAAACAATAAAATAAAAAATGAATTTAAACTAACTATAAGTACTAAACAAACATTGTTTATAATTTCCTTTCAAAAATGATCTTAAAATTCTAGAAGCTTCAAGTTAATGGAGAAGAGAAAAATATTAATTTTTTGTTTTTTACAAAATCAAACAAATGATAGATAATTCTTTTTTTATTTTATTATTATTATTATTATTTTGAAATGAGATGCAAAATGAAAAAAGAATTTAATTAATTAATATCACCAAATGATTTCATGAAAATGAGAAACCATCCAAGATATTATTTGATGAAGTATTGAACACATTATTCAAAATAGTCAAACTTGCTAATGAGCAAAAGAAAGAACACATAATCATAATTTAAACGAAAGTAAACAGTTGATAAAAATTAACGTTTTTGTTTAAATTGAGATTTCTATGCTCATTTCTAAATTTTGACATATACTCTTGTAATGAATGTCTCATACTATAGTGAACATCTTAAGTTTGTCTCAAAGCAAGCCAAGGCATGGAACTATTTGAAAATGTTGATTCTGTAGCTCGTCGTAATTATCAAGATTCTAATGGGGGCCCTTTAAATTTTGTAAAAATTTAGGGGGAGTTGTTGGGGCCCAACACGATCATACCTTCCAGCTCCACTACTGAAGCTTAATGGTCGGCTTGATTATTTTCGAGGGCTGCATAGATTCGTGGCATGCTCCTAGCCACATCATTAACGGTGGTAGCTTCTTTCATATTGTAGATCCCATTACTATTTTGTTGGTTGTGTGGGCAATCCCTCAATCTATGATTTTCTCCACAACCCCAACATTTTAAGGGATCCTTCTTTAGGTTATCGATCTTTGTTGGGCCTGTCTGAAAATGTTTATTTCCACTTTGAGAGGGGAAATTTTGCTAGTATACACTTCTAGCTGGAAGGCTTCCCCTAGAATATTTTCCATAGTTCTTAACTCTTGAGGAGTTAAACATTTTCTTCTAGAATCCTGGACTATTCTTTTTCTTCCAGTCCTCGTGGGGTCTTGTCTTTCTCCCCATTTGTTCATAACAATGCCTCACCTTCTGGATAGCCTCTTCTAAGGTCCTTGGTTCGTCAAACTCAATAATGTCTCGGTAGGCCTGAGGTAACCCACTAATGAACCGCTGCATTTTTGTTTTTTCATATTTTATGTAGGGTACACACCTCAGTAGTTCAAGGAATTTATTAACAAATTCCTCTATGGTGAGTTGTCCCAGCCGAAGTTCATAAAATTCCTTGGTTTTTCCATCCATGTATTTTTCTGACAGATATTGCTTTCTTAAGTATTTATCAAACTGTTTCCATGACAAGTCCCTCTCATGGACTCCTTTCACATTCCTCAGGTCTTCCCACCATATGGAATCCTTTCCATTCAGGTTGAAGATGGTTGTTCAAGCCTTCAAGTTTTCGGAGTAGTCGTGGACTCTGAAATACTTCTTTAAACCAAGAAGCCAAGCTTCTGCCTCTTCTCCCTTCTTTATTTCTCCGTCGAAAGAGGATGGTTTGGCTTTCTTGAACTCTTCAGGGCCACTAGTTTTGGAACGCTTCCATTTCTTTCCTTTCTTCTAAGAATGTGAGTTGGCCCTGCTACTAGAATACCCTTCGGAGTTATCAGCTTCCTTTCCAGAGGACTCTCCCGATGAGTGTCCCCGGCCTCCAGGTTTGACCTTCTTCACGGTACTTCTCCTAGTGGGGTTGTTAAGAACCAAACATAAATATAGCATAAAAAACCCCCAGGAAAAGTACTCAACGCCTTAAAAAAGAGATAATTTCAGATAATAAGCCTCTTCGAGGGGGAAACCTCCTTTTACCCCACTTAAATGTTCAAGTACAAGATGATTCAAAATGAAAATGTCTCCTTGGTATATATAGGA
>ML796779.1:135853-146554 GCA_009831015.1 Picea engelmannii | reverse complement strand
TTATGAAACATTGCCAGAGACCAAAAACGTTATGGAAAGAGATGCCACGCATTGCCAGAGACCAGGAAACCGTTTTTGTAACTCCTTATTCACCTAGGGCAAAGCCACGCATTGCCAGAGAGGGGGAACACTATAAAAAGAGAAGCCATGTATTGCCAGAGGGTTGGAAAACGTTGGAAAAACGTGAGGCTATGCTCGAGAAAAGAAAAGATGTAGAGATCCATGCGTGGGGGGATCTGAAATGTAATAGAGTTGTTATGCTTGGGAGATGATAGAGACAGAGCATAGGGTAGAAGAATAGAGGAACGAGAGTCTCCCAGCAGTTGTATTGTCCTTTTCATCTTCAATAAAAATAGTGAGATTTTCAGTGATACGATTCCTGTTATTTCCATTTTGCTTTTGCTGTAGGTTATTCATTTTCAATATGCATTGAGTGAGAACAGACTGTTGACAGAGAAGGCAGGGCCCCCTTCGCTAGAAACAGAGTTGTGTATAGCATTTACAGTAGACTCCAGATTTGATTTTATCTTTCAGCAGTTTTCCCATTGATTTAATAGAAGTAGCATTTCATTTCATTGCACAGAGGGTTAGCATTCCAAGATTTAAGTTTAGCATCATCCCTTCAGCCATTGATTTCATTCTTAGTTCAGATTGCTTAACATTCTAGCCTGGATATCTCATGAGATAGAGAAGTTCTATTTGACTACAATAGAGAGTTTCATAGAAGGTTGCTGAGTTGTGTGGAGTGATAAGTAGCCAGAACTTAGCTGTTTTCAGTTTATCTTTTACATGCATATACAAAACAGTACCGGTTAGTACCAAGTAGTACAGAGTAGTGCAAACGAGTGCCGAACAAAGTAGAGTACAGTAGATTCTTCCAGCGAGTTTCTTTTAGCAGTTCAGATAGTAGCTTGGCATTCTTTAAACCCCCTCTTCAGCCCTGCATTTCCTGTGCTGGTTCCTCTAAGTCTACCTTCCCGGGTTGACAATTAAATGTTGATTTACATGGTATATCTGCAGCTCGACAATAACGCAAAAACAAGTAGATGGAACAACCCTCAAGGGAACGGACTCTTATTCTGAACATATTCATTCTATACATAAACCGATTATGCACATATAAGTATAAGCATCCATCCATTATTTCCAATCAAAACACAAGGCAATCACTTCTATACAGAAACCATTTATGAGCGTATAAACATGAGCATGCATCCATGATATTAAATTCAAAATACAAGACATAAAACACTTATCAGAAACACCAAGTGTGACGCAACTACTGAGAGGGGTGCTCGTTTCCACCCAACCATAGGCTCGGTCTCTCCCAACGGATTTATCACTGGCCACCCCCAAGCTTAGGCCACGATGCTTTGAGATTAAATCTCTTACTTCCATCTCAACGGAAGTTAGGGATGAAGGTTACTCTCCTTCTCCCAATATAGGAATAGATGAGGATGAAGGTTACTCTCCTTCTCCTAGCTCTGTCTCTATCCCCCCGTGATCAAAACTCAATGTTTCACCTTTCAATCCTTCCTCGAACCCGAGAGTTTCTTCTCTCGTCCCTGCACTCTTCGCCCCCGGTTGCTCCCTCTATCCACCATGCTTCCTTTCTTACCTTCCCCAACAAGGTTGTGTGTGGCTCGAATCCCCCTGTTCGTGGTTAGGTCCGGAAGCCATCTCATGGGCAGTCTGCCCCATCCCTCATTAACTCTTGAGGAGGCCCTTCCCACCTACCAACCTGACAAAAATTCAATTCTGGGCAGAGGGTTGTTTTGATCTTGAGAAACATTAACTCCAGTATGATATTGGTTTAGTGGAGGTTATCACAATCGTTCTGGGTTCTCTCCACCACCTTTTTCATTAGCAATCGTGGCCTTTCTTTCTTAGCACATCCCCTCTCTCAGCAGTCATGCAACATGTTTCCATTATCCAAAAAAATAACAGGATTTACATTCATGGGCCTTTATACAAAGGTCCACCAAATTAAACATTCACAATTTAAGTTTGCCATAGTTCCCGGTCAATAAAGTTATATTTACAAACTGGGGGAAATAGGGTGTTACAACTACACACAAGGAAAAAAATATTGTAGAAATCTACATGAAAGAAGTTGCTAGGTTACATGAAGTTCCCAAGGAAATAGTTTCAGACGGAGATCCCAAGTTTACTTCCAATTTGTAGAAAGGTTTGTTCAAGGTTTTTGGGACAAATCTAAATCTCAGTATAACGTATCACTCAAATTCAGATGGGAAAATAGAGAGGAAAAACAAAGTAATTGAAGACATGCTCATAATGTAAGTCACAAACCATCCATCAAAATGGGAGGATTATATCCACTTAATGGAATTTTCTTACAATAATGGGTATCAAGCCTCATTGAAAATGAGTTTGTTTGAAGCATTGTATGGCAGGAAGTATAACATACCAGTGAGCTAGGATAACTCAACAGATAGAGTGGTCATTGGGACGGATTTGTTGAAGGAAATAGAAGAGAAGATGAAAAAGATCAATTCGAATTTAAAGGCTACTCGAGATAGGCATAAAATTTATACAGATAAGAACAAGGTTTTCATAGATTTTAAAGTTGGTGAACATGTGTTTTTAAAAGTGAAAGCGAAGATAATTTCACTAAGATTGGGTTGATGCCCAGAGTTGGCAGCAAGATATTGTGAACCTTTTGAAATATTAGAGAAAATAGGGTTAGTTGCATACATGCTAGCATTGTATTCATTCATGAGAGTGCATAATTTATTTCATGTGTTATTATTCAAGAAATATGTGCATGAACCTAACCACATAATTGATTGGACTATGATTCATGTGGAACATGAAGAGAATTTTCAAGTGGAACTTGTACACATCTAGAATGGAAAGTCAAAGTGCTAAAGAACAAATCCATAGGGATGGTAAAGGTTCAATGGACCTGTTACAGTCCAAAAGATGCAACATGGGTGCACAACGTAACTACACGAGAGGAATATCCGCAATTTTTTATCAATTTTGAAGAAAATAGAATATAACAATACAAAACTCCATTTTGAGTAGCTAGAGTTTTGGAACCACATCTCAAAGTCCTATCCAACCTACACTAGGGGGACCTGATAAAAAATTGTTATAACCAAATGGACCGAGAGCAGTTGAGAGGGTACATTCCTTGGATCAGCGGGTTGAGAGGAACACAAGATTATGGTTCAAATTGTTGCTAGAGTTGTGAAATTGCATAATTTTGTTTTCTAAGTATTGTGATGTAACTTTGTATATGTATTTCGACATGGTGTTGTGCACCGAGGATGATGCACAATTGTATGGGAGGGGAATGTAACATCCCCACTACAATCCCTATTTTAATTAATGTTTAATGTAGTTATAATGTATGGTTGTGGCCAAGTGATGTATATGCGAAATGTATTTCTAAATTTTAATAAATAAAATGTGGTGTTAGATGCTAGAGGATACGGAAAAAAATGGGGGATGATTAATCCACAATAGAGGAGGGGGTCTAGAAAGGGGGTTTTATTCATGAGTTTAATTCCTAATCATTTTCCCCAAATTTAATTTTTTGTGTAAACCTTATATTTTTTTATAGAGTGTTCCCAAATCCATTCATTGAATGTATGTAAGAAGATGGGTGTGAGAAGTCACATCCCATATTTATTGGGAGCATGGGGCTAAAGTAAAATCAGTTTGGGGAAGAGTGTAAGTCAATCAAGTAATCCAAAAAGAGAAAAAAATGTATGGGCATTTACAACAATTTTAGACAGTTAGGTTTTTGGTGAACAACAAGCATAGAATAGGGAGGAAGAGCATTGGAGCTTGAGAAACCATGGAAGGCGAATTCTAGAGAAAATTTGAAGTAGAAGGCTGAAGACTCAAGTTTTCAAGCCTAAAGAGAAATCATGTGAAAGTTTCACTGTGACAACAAGTGATTGTTATTGTTTTCCTGGTATTTTTTCAACAGTGAGCTCCCTTGAGTTTCCCAATGGTGAGCTTCATGGTTACCTGTGCTATCCTGGTTATTTGTGCTAGAAATACCTTGATAAATGAATGTGATACCAGATGGAATGAGAGTGTAATATCCCTAGGACGAGCCGTAGTTGTATTATGAATTGTAAACATGTTTTGTAGGCTGGTGAGTCGGGCAATTATAAGCTAGTAGGTTTATGTGTTAGTAGGTCGAAGAGCCTAAGTGTTAAAGGCCAGAAGCCTGTTTCGTACATGTAAATATTCATATTATTAATATAAAAACATTGTTTCCTGTAGACCGACCACGATAAAAGAGAATGGGGGACTATAATCCACTAGGTTGGGTAAGGGAGAGGGGGATGAGAGGTTGGAAAGAGGGGCTTAAGTCCAAGAGAATAGTAATTTATTATTATTCAAAAAGCTATTTAGAAGGATATGTTTTTATCTTAAGTTCCTTGGGGAGAACAAGTGACTTCCAAAGGGAAGGAACATGCTTCATGAGCGACTAGTGTCGGCTCAGGCACATGCAGTCTTATGGGGGGAATTCTTGTTGGGGGGGCAGGAACGTGCACGCACTCACTCATGCACAGGGGGGAACTCACTAATGGAAAGGGGTTCATGAACAAATTTTTTTTTCTCTAATGCTCTCACCATCTTCGCTATGCTAGACCATTCTGCCCCTTCTCTCCTCACGAGTTCACTCATGCACTGAGCAAGAACGCAGCTAGCCATTTCCACCATTTCTAAACTCATGGCCATTGTACACCTCTGTAAATTACTGAGTCGTCCCTTTCCTTACCCAAATTAGCTATTGTTGTTTGAAGAAGTGGTTTTTAAAGCCCGCGGTTGAAGAGGCAGGTTATCAGGCCTGTGAGCAACTCTCTTTTCAGGTGAGAGAGGTTGTTGTGGATTGAAGAAGTAGACTGTCAGGCATGTGAGAAACTCTCTCTAGGTGAGAGAGTGTGTTGAGGAAGTGAGTTCTCCTGGAGGGAGTCTCGTAGCTACTACAGAGCTCTGAGAATTTCATCCTGGCCTGTTGCTAAATCTAAAGGTAAGGGAGGTGGAGAAATCGATGGACTGTGTGACAATGAAGGTGTATACTCCTCGGGTGGGATAGGGATGTGGGGAATGAGATTCTGTGATCAGTGGGCATAAGTGGTTCCTGGGAGAGAATCATTCTTCTTAAATTGTGTGACTTTCCTATTGACCTTGCCTAACCTAGGAATCCCTTGCCTGGTAGAGTTTAGTCCCAGCTCGAGGGTGACCCACTACTGAGAATGATGAGGAGTGTGGTCTAAGGCTGGGAGGTTCGTGGAAGGTATGCATGCAGTTGGTGGTTTTACTCAAGTTAAAAGATAATTATCATTTCCTTGCTTAATTATATATGTTATGCATGTCTGTGATTCTTGAAATGTTATCATGTGTTCCGTTGCATGTAGGAATTATTGTCAATTCCATTTGAGTCTGTATGGTAGAACTAAATCTGTGTTATTTGTTTTGAATTCATTAGAAATGAATGATATATATATATAAATATATATATATATGTGTGTGTGTGTGTGTGTGTGTGTGTGTGTGTGTGTGTTCCTCTATGGCATTGCCCGGCCTGTTGGTGGTTGGGGACGTTACAAATGGGTATCACAGCTAAGTGAAGTGTTAGAGTAGTGGCGTTTCTCGACCTGTTGGTGGATGGGGATGATACAAATTGGTATCAGAGCCATGGTTTCGACACTGATCCTAAATGGGCCATGTTAGTGTTTAACGAGACATATTTCAGAGTGGATTTTTGTTGAAAGGGAAAAAATTCAAGGTTCAGAGCATCCATGGGTGCAAGGAGTGCGTCGACAGAGTCTTTGACTTAAAAATATCGAGAGAAATAGCTTGAGTTTTCTCATGAAGAGACGCAGAGATCTGTTGCAAGGAGTGCACAGATCCGAAAGTCGACTAAGTGTTGAAGAAAGCCTCTAAGGAGAAAGGGGTTCGAGAAACGAAGCTCAGGAGGAGGAGCGACAACAGTTGTCAGATATGTTATTAGAAGGAGTTTGGACCGTTAGATCTATGTCCAGGAAAGGAAAGGAGAGAAATGAGGAGAAAACAGATCCCAAGCCGTCAGATCTAAGCGCAAAGGATCAAAAATCGTCCGATCTCGGTTGAAAGGTGGCGCGAGATCCACAACTCTAGAGTGAGATCACTTTAGAAGTTCTGTGATCGAGGAGAAAGAGAAATAGCTGAAGTAGATCCTGGTCGTTGGTCGCCAGAGGGGTACGTGTCAACAGATCTGAGACTTCGAGGAAAGTCACTTCGAAGGATTTCAAGTGTGGAGTGTGACAAACTCCCGAAGTCCCGAAGGCCGAAGTAGATCACAATCATCCATTGCAAAGGACACGCGTCGGAAGATTATGAACTTTAGGTGAGATCACTCCAAGAGGAGCAAGTGTGAAGGAGTCTAAAAATCCCAAAGCGCGAAGATCCAAAGTGGATAGTGGTCGTCAAATCAAGGGGGAGACACACGTCAATAGATCATGTACTTCAAGTGGAAGTACTTCGAGAGGAGGCAAGTGTTGTGAGTTTGAAACTCTTGAAGCCCAAAGTGTCGAAGTCACTCATAGTCGTTGATCGTGAAGGAGGACACGCGTCGGTAGATCATGAAATTTGGGGGAAAGCGCTCTGGGAAAAAACAAGCATAGAGGAGTTGAAACTTCCGAAGTCCAAAGCTCCAAATCCCGAAGAGCCGAAGTGGTGAGCCATAATGACATCACCTAAAGGTGACGTGGACCTCTCCTATACCTACCACGTGCCCCCACCCAGAATGTTAACAGTTGTACTATGTGGGCCCTGAGGTTGAATAACATAGTTAAAGGTCGACGGGCCCACACTGGTGTTGATCACGATACATCCAGATCGACGGCCAGGAGGAATTGTGGGGACCCAAATTGCACAGGAATTAATTTCTTAGGGCGGTCCCACAATCCAAACCACGGTTTTCTCGGGGGGTTACGTGTCAGCGTCAGAGGAATTGCGAGATGAAAGGCAGGTTACTCCAAACCACGGATGCACGCCCCCATAATTTTAAAGGCGTTAAGTGATGTGACTATTCGGTATCTTAGTTCAAGTATGGAAACCATGGGTCCCAGTGGACGTGTGGCGCTAGTTTTGAAGTCCAGAGACTTGACACTCTAGAAGAATGGTTCATAATATAACGAAAGGAAGAACTTTCAAAAGTTTCGTAATGCTGAGGAGATGAGACGTAATAACGTCACCAAAGGTGACATGGAAGTGTTCGGAGATTAACGGTTTGGGGCATTGGGGGTGTGCAGATGTGAAATCCTCCGAAGTCCTGGAGCTCAAATACCTGAAGTTTCACAGTGGGTGTCAGCCATTGGATGTTGGGTAGTCGTGGACTGTTGATCCACCCTACTTCGCGAGTTCGTTAATTCGGAACTCAGAGAGATTTGTTGTGATGTTCTTTTAAAACTTCTGAAGTCAGAGGCCTAAAGTCCCGAATAAGAGCCTATCGATCTAGTGCTTGGCCACAGCCCGTGGTAGCATGGGTTGGGGGCTAAGAAAAAGGGGCTAGTTCCCGAAAAATCATTACAGAGCAGAGCTCAAAAAGAAAATGGGATCTGAAATTTTTCTTAAATCAGATTGGTTTATGAACACTGTGGAATTTGTTAAGGATTGATGGCCTGACAAATTTCGGTTGACTGCACATTGTGTTTGCAGAATTAACGATTATCAGAACCAAACTGAATTGCCACGTAGTGCAGAGAAATGGAGGAGGCACATAATTCTTTCAGTTCAGAGAATGAAGCTAAAGGAATGGATGTCCATTTGGGAGTTGAAGGATCAAACTCCAATGGGCATGGAGAAGAGATAGATAAGGAAGGAAACATGATGAAAATCATTGAAAGATTGCAGAAAGATGTCGAGACTCACCGAGCAGATAACAAAAATATCATGAAAGCCAGGGAACAATAGAGAGAATTCAACATAAAGTTGATATAGAGCCTGGAAATGATAGAAAAGAAATTGGATAAGGAGAGTAACTCCAGTAAATCAGGAAATCATGGGTCTCCTGATGAAAATAGGAAATCAAGGAGTGTTGGCAGACACCATCATCACTCCCAAGGGCACTCCAAGAGGAGGGAACACAGTAGTTCAAGCCCATCTCCTATGAGAAATCATAAGAGATCTGGAGTGGATGAAATGAAGGGTGAAATAAACAAGATTAAACCTCCTACGTTTGATGGAGAGCACAAGAAGAAGGAAGATGTAGAAACATGGCTTCTTGGCATGAGGAAATATTTCCAACTGCAGAATAATTCCTCTCATTCAGAAGGAAGAATTGAAATGTATCCACTAAAAGAAAAGGCATCCATGTGGTGGGATCAACTTATGCAGGTGCATCACATTAAAGAGAAAAATGTTACTTGGAAGGAATTCAAGAAGTATTTCAGAAAGAAATAATTGACTAAGAGATACTATGACAGAGAGGTGAAGGAGTTCTTTGAATTCAAGATGGGTAGCATGACCATTGATAAATATGGACAAAGGTTTTTGGAATTGCTGAAGTATGTCTCTTTCATCAAAGATGAGACTATCAAAATTCAAAGGTATCTGAGTGAACTACCGTCTCCCATCAGTGACAAGATCCAGTATGATGATCCTAAAACTATGAAAGAAACTATAAGGAGAGAAAAATACTTATATGAGCAGCAAAGAGAAAAGCCCACTTTCCACAAGGCTTGGGAAGACAAGAAGAAATTCAAAATGGATCAGAGGAAGAAGGGAACTAAGCCATCCTTTTTCAGAAATATCCCTTAAGGATAGCCAGGTTTTAGAGAGACGAGGAAGGCTGAAATAGGTGGGAAAATTCCAAGACAACCACCTATGGAATGTTGGGGTTGTAAAGGAAATCATAGGTACAGAGATTTCCCCCACAAAAATGACAAGGTGAGTATTGTCCACAATGTTCAATAGGTAGAAACAATGGAGGACATGGGAAGAAGTGTACCAAGGATCTACGCAGCCCTGGACAACAAGCAAACAAAATATCAGTCACATATGATTGAAGTGGAAGGTATGATCAACAACCAAACCATTAATATTTTAATTGATTCAGGAGCTAGTCATAGTTATATAGATCCTAGAATGGTGTAAAGTTTTCATTTGCCAAGAGGAAAGCATGGAAAATCTTGGTTAGTGCAGTTGGCTACAGGAGCCAATAGAAAGGTTGTTGAGTTGGTTAAGTCATGTCCAGTGGACATGAATGGATTGAGCACAAGGGATGAATTGAACATCTTACCTTTAGGTTCCTATGACTGTCTAATTGGGATGGATTGGTTGGACCAACACCATGCCATCTTAGATTGTTGTAACAAGGCATTCACTTGCCTGGATGAGGAAGGAAACCCAAGGAAAGTGTAGGGAACCCCAAGTGCAGTTACTGTCAGAGAAATCTCAGCAACGCAATTGAAGAAGTGTTACAGGAAGGGCTGCCAAATATTTGCATCCCATATGGAAGAAACACCTAAGGATAAGGTGTCAAATCTTGAAAACCATGTAGTATTAAAGGATTTTGAAGATGTGTTACAAGAGGTACCCGAACTACCCCTGGAGAGAGATATTGATTTCTCTATAAACCTGATGCATGGAGTAGCTCCAGTGTCAAAAACGCCTTACAAAATGAGTACACCAGAGCTGAAAGAACTGTAATTGCAGCTTGAAGAACTTTTGAAGATGTATTCCAGGAGGTACCCGGACTACCCCTGGAGAGAGATATTGATTTCTCTATAAACATGATGCCTGGAGTAGCTCCAGTGTCAAAAACGCCTTACAAAATGAGTACACCAGAGCTGAAAGAACTGCAATTGCAGCTTGAAGAACTTCTGAAGAAGGGGTATATACGCCCAAGTGTGTCACCTTGGGGTGCCCCGGTCTTGTTTGTGAAAAATAAATATGGGACATTGAGATTGTGCATCGATTTCAGGCAGTTGAACAAAGTGACTATTAAGAACAATTATCCTTTGTCAAGGACTGATGATCTCTTTGATCAGCTGAAGGATGCCAAGATATTTTCAAAAATAGATCTCAGGTCAGGGTACCACCAGGTAAGGATAAAGGATGAAGACATCATCAAGACCACCTTCAGAGCAAGGTATGGTCATTATGAATTCACAGTGGTTCCATTTGGGTTATCAAATGCATCTTTTGTTTTCATGTGCCTAATGAATGGTGTATTCAAAGAATATCTAGACAAGTTTGTCATAGTCTTTTTAGATGACATTCTAGTGTATTCCAAGTCATAGGAAGAGCATGAACATCATCTGAGGATGGTGTTGCAAGTGATAAGAGAGCACCAAATGTATGTCAAATTGAGCAAGTGTTCATTCTATCAAAAACAAATCCATTATTTGGGACATATCATTTCAAAAGATGGGATAGCCATGGATCTTGAGAAGATAGAAGCCATCAGAGAATGGTCAGTACCGAAGAATGTGACAGAAGTCATATCCTTTATGGGTCTAGATGGCTATTACATAAGTTTCAATGGAGGGTTCTCAAGGATAGTTCATGATCCAGGTGGATATCGGTGGCCACCCACCTTTTTCGACTGGCTCAAAACAGTTTTCTGGCAATTTTGGCAATTTACTATTTTTAGCAGGTTTTAACTTCCGGGGCCATTTTGAGGGCCTAAATGAAGGTGTTTTGAGATCAAGGTTCTCAATGATATTC
>ML796779.1:116633-126700 GCA_009831015.1 Picea engelmannii | reverse complement strand
AAGTCTTTTGGTGATGTGTTCTAAGGTATGTTATTTTCAGGTCATCTTACCATTTTTGCTATAACTTTTTTTCTAGAACGATTCAGATGGTGAAATCGCTATGGTATTGAGAAGACATATCAAGGTACCTTTGGTAAAAATTTTAGCTCTTGATTCGCTATAATTATGGAGATACACTCTGTGGAATATAGGGTTTGTGATCAGTCCTGAAACTAGTCAATAAACAGGTGTTCTGGGTAAAATAGTCATAACTTTTTCATACAGACTCCAAATGCAGTGGGACCACTTCCATTGGAAAGAGTACAGACTGTAGTTTCTTGTGTGCAAGTTTCAGAATCAGATGTTAAATATTGAGCGCGGGGCATGCTGTACAAGTTGGGTCTTCTGAACAGACCAGAATTGAATAAAGTCTACCATTCTTTCTATAACCTCTTTTTGGGGAGGATTCAAGGAGTGAAAATTAGAGGAGTTATAGAGAATACATTGAGTAACATTATCTACAGGATCAGAGTACTCCAAGAATTGAGTATTTGCAGAAATTGAAGAAGTCTCAGAAAGCATTATCGGGTTCTATGTGGTGTATTGGTGTAACTCGTATACTATTGTTCATTGCTCATTGGATATAATTGAATGGTTTAAGTATAAGTTTAAAAAGGTTTTTAAATTGTACTTGATACTGATTCACCCCGTCTCGGTATTAACAAGAAGGTGATATGAAACACCATATAGCAGGTTATGATTGGGACTTCAATGCCATATTTGTACTTGTTTTCTAACATATATATTCAATATCGAATACAATGATTTTTTCCTTCGGAAAATAAAAATAAAAATAAATAATAATAATAATTCAAGTCAATATTTTTTCAACTATGTTCTTACTATTTTAAACAAAAAATAAACATTATTTTTTTCTAAATTTTCTATCAATTGTTAAGCATTGTTATTTAAATTTAACTCCAAAATAATGAGCTGCCAAATCCTTGACCCTTTTCTTCAAGGTTTTTAACTTTTCAATGTTATAAAGGAATACACATCATTACTATGATTTTGGAAAGTTAAATTTAACAAAAACTGCAATTTAGTTAACTTTTATGTAGAATAACCAAGATCTTAGTTATTAGATGAAAATATGAAGTTATTAAGAGGGAAAACTATGAATAGTGAGAAATACAATTAAAATTGAAACAATTATGAGAGTAAAATTAATGTTAATATAAATTGATTAATTCAAAGTACGTAGTAATAATAATAATCCATTCAAACATATAACAATAAAAATATTATAAATCATGAAATCAAAACAAGATATAAATGTCACAAACCATGAAATGAAAATATAATACAAATTTTTATTAATAATTTAATATAATAATCTAATTTAAGGTCACATCTTTATCAAAATTCAAATTGACATATAAAACCTTACTTACTCTCCATTCATGCAACTATTGGGCCATTTAGCAATTCATGCAACTATTTGGCCATTTAGCATACAAAAGTGTGCACAACTTACCCTCTCCAAATTCAATCTATGATATCTAAGGGAGAGACACATGATCATTACTACCAAGAAAATGTCATAGACCATTATAGAGATATTCTTCTCATTACATCATAATCTCAAAAATCACCAGGGGATTAAACAAGTGTTCTTGAGCCGGCCGGCTCACCCTCCGGCGCCGGTAGTTGTATCTTTCCCCAGTAGCTCTCTACCGGATGACGGCAGCCCATCAATGCCCATACGATATAGGGTTCTTACAATATGCGTTGCCGTGTGTCATATCGCCCGATTCTTGCTGACTGGATTCCGCAGTCATCCCTTCTACAATGACGTCGTATTGATGTAAACGCCAGACTGGCACTTCCCATCATCGAATGTGATGGTCGACGGAGCTAATGCATGCCATAGTTAACCAGGATGCCATGCCATGGGCCAATGGATTCCATTAATGCTTACGACTGGAAATTTGAACTGCATAAACAATTTTGATTATATATATTATTTTAATTTTTAATATTATATATATTTTTAATTTTATTTAATAATTTTAAAATAAAATAAAAATTTATTAAGAAAATAAATGATTTTAATAAAAAAAATATTTATTCTTATAATTTATTTAAATTTATAAATAGTAAAAATTAATATAAACATTTCAATGTCGTTTTATAGCCGTGAGGATGACCCTTAGTTTCATGGGAATATGCATGATAAACACTATTTTCATTAAAAGCAATAGAAGTTAATAAATTAAAAAATGATTTGTTGAAAAGTGTGAGAATTTTTTTAATTAAAAAAAATCATTAAAATATTTATGGGTTCATGCATTAAGTTAAGTTGAGTTTGTATTTTAACAAGTGTTGTATGGTAATTTAGTCTCGTGGCAGCGTAGTCCCTGCCAAGTAGCTTATAAGGTTAATTTTGGAAAATGGAGAGAGTGGAGTAATATTGTTAAGAAAACTTATATGGTGAGTTGTGAGTAAGCAAAGCAGTGTCAATCTCTTTCGAACATGTGTGTTGAGTTGTCACTAGTAAAAGCATAATCTATGTTAATTGTAGATGGCGTAAGTTCTAGGTGCAAGATCTATAATAGGGCCAACTCGGAGATTGGCTAACTATGGAATTGTAGATCACCGAAGTTTTTGGTGCAAGATGTATATCACGTAAAAGGGGGAAGGAAAGTTTGGTTACGACAACCTGACAAGTAGGTATGAAAAGCAACGATAGTGGGTCGGAGTCTCGTATACGTGAATTCATCTTTTGCTTATTAATGCCAATGAGTGAACATGTATGTTGAGTTGTCGATAGTAAAAGCATAACGAATGTGCATTAGGATGGGCGAAAATGTGGCGGGGATTGAAGAGAGTGATAAAAGGTTTGAAAGTTTTGTGAACCGGGGTCAAATTGTAAATGACGGAAGTGTTTGGTGCAAAATGTATATCACAAAAGTGTTGTGTGCAACATGTATATCATGGAACAGGGGGCATAAGAATTCGATAGCACTAAGTCGTGACGAATTGTAGAGTACGAAAGTTTTGGGTGCAAGATGTATATGGCACACTTGTAAATGACGGAATTTTTGGGTGCAAGATTTATAATAGCTCCAATCCGAGGGTCGATCGGACACTCGTAAATCGTTGTCGAATGTGTTTTTTGCTTATAAATTCCAATAAGCGAACCAACACGTATATCACGGAATAGGGGGTATAAAAATTCGATAGCGCTAAGTCACAACCCCGTAGAGAGATAATTGGCTAAGTGTTGAAAGGAACTATGGTCGGTCGGGCTCATGATGTGACGATATAGGACCAATCGACAAGTTTGAAAAAAGTCGGGTTCAAGCTTAAATATATTTATTTAAATTGTATTTATATTAATATATCTTAATAGATTATTTGTAGTCTATGATGTTCATTCTCATGTACCTTAATTGTCATTGAGAACATAAACGTCCTTTTATTGTTGATAAAATCATCATGCATGTGCAATACTCTGTGCATTTCATGAATTTCCCTATAATCCATGTCCCAAATCTTCCATATACGTGACCCCCCTCATATATGTGACCTCCTTCTTGGATTATTGTAATAATCCTTCATTATGATTCCTTGAGCTATCCCACATTGTTCGCTATTGAACTACTAAAAGATGTTCCCAAAGGAATTCAGAGACTCCTTTTATAGGCCCTAGAACCCTTGTAAATCAACTCTATCAAAATTTAATCTATGAATTAGATCCATTTCAACACTAACAAATTTTACTTGACTAAATCAACTCAATGCACATCATCACTACCAATCTTTTAGTATCTACATTAATAATTATATAAAATTATATAACAAATTTCTAATTTAATATCTACAATATACATTTGACATGATAAAGAAAAATATCTATAAATTTGACATGGTAAAGAAAAATATCCAAAAAAAAAATCTCTTTTTTTTTCCATTACTCTTTATATTCATAAGGATATAAAAGTTTACCTTCATCAGACTTTTTTAAAGTTGGTCCATAGGCTGAGAAGCAGTCTTATCAATAAGAAACCACGTAGATAAGCCTCCCTCTCCCTTACAAAATTCTACCAGCAACTGTCCAAAATGAGAAAGCTCCAATTACATAATCAACTAAACAATAATGCAGTCTAACTCTTCATCCATGAAATTATAGCTTTAAAAAGAGAGGGGGGCCTCAATGCCATCCTCCCACTGAGAGTAAGCAATTCAACCAGGAGGCATTTTAAGCATATTTTTTGACATGATGTCTGTTTCCCTATTGTCTTCTTTGTATATGTGATCAAAAGAAAGATTCCTAAAATGCATGGTGGCTTCAATTGTTCGTTCTTTCTAGCTCTCAAGTGCAACCTCCCGGAGATCTGCCTCCCTGTTGAGCCAATCAACTACGATTTTGGAATCCCCAAGCACCAACATATCATTAATGCACAATCTACGGGCCAAGATGAGCGTTGCCCACGCCCCCATGAGTTATGCCTTTGAATTTGATCCTTGCCCGCTGTTGAGGGTCCACCGATATGTGGTATGGATGTTTAAGAATATCTTCCCCCAACCCCACTGATTCTACCCCTTTGTTGCGCAGCTCTGTCAAACCACGCGATAACAATACCTGTCGGGAGAATTTCTTTGGAGATGCACGTTGATGGATCTTTTATCTGATTTCCATACGTATCAGTCGCTGCAATAGTTTTGTAAACCACTTGTTGTATCGATGGGAAACTTGCTTCAAAATTTGCACTGTTTCTTTCATTCCAGATATTCCAGCCGAGGAGGGATGGCAATGAATGGAATGAAGAGTTTGATTTTTGCCAATTGCTAGAGAAATCACTCATCGTTGCACCTGTCCACCCACCTGGTAGCTTTAGATTAAATATGACCTGATTCCAAATAGCACAGGTAAACGAGCAATTCACAAACATATGTAAATTCGTTTCGCTGACATTTTTACATAAAAAACAATAGCTTGGTCCCGCCTAACCATGAACTTAGAGGTTTTCCCATACAAGAATCTTATTTTCTACCAATAACCAGGTAAATAACTTTATCTTTAAAGGACATTCCCATTTCCAAAGATATTTTTGCTAGGCCTCATCTTTTATCATCCAAATCTTTTCAACGATCGCATTATAGGCGTTTTTTATAATTAGTTGTCTTGTATTGTCCCCTCCGGTCCACATGAGAACATTTGACCACTCCTATAGGTGTATGCTCGATCCTATCAAATTTTGTCTGAAGATATCCCACTCAGCATCGTCTTCTCCCTCGAGCTCCAGAGTGGAACCTTCCATCCAGTGCGCGCCTATCCCTCCCCTATCTTGATTGCTCTTTACTTGAAACAAATAATAAATTATGTTATGATGCAAACACTCTAGAAGAGATGAGGATAGCAGAGAGTCTTTACCCATCCCCAAAATGATATCCCGTCCGAGAACAATTGACTGTCCGAATCCAGGATTTCAAGCTATCCATTGGAGGATAATCATGAGCGAATTTAATAGGTTTTTCCAAGTCCATGAGCTACCTGTTGAGTGCGCCGAAGCAAATCTTAACCAAATATGAACATTTTGATGAGCAAGATATTTGTCTTTTGTCACCTTGTTCCAGATCTCTAATTTCATCAGAACTCTCTATAAAGTATTCGTGGCCCAAAGCTCTGTGAAAGATATAAAGATTCTTAAGACCCCCTTAAAAAAAAATCTCTTAATTTCCATAAATTTTAACTATTCAATTCTTTTTTATATGACCTACCGATTTAAACCATTTTTAAAGTGTTTTTTTCTTTTTATATGATCTACCCATTTAAACCATTTTTAAAGTAATTTTAAAAAATTGAAAGATATCTTCCAAAATTTAACAACCACAACAAAAACAACTTAAAAATACCAACCCGTTATATTTTGTAATGAAATTTGAATAAACAACATATCTAAGTTCTAATTCAATTCATGGACAACACTTTTTTTTTTTCCACGAGAAAAAAATTACTCTTTATATTCAAAAGGATATAAATGTATACAATACGGAGATCGAAAAAACAACCGCGGATCAAGTCAATTCCACCTCTATTTGGGTCATTTTTGTCTATGGTCCCACAACTACATCAAGTAATGCCAAAGATCTGGAATATACTAAATGAAAAACTTTCAAAGATTTATCTTATATGAATTGCCTTTATGCCCGTCCACCCAAAAAGTATAGAAAATTTGATTCGGGGTAAGGTGGAGAGCTTTTTTGAGAGAGTGTCTGCCTCATTATTTGCTTCCCGGAAGATATGCTGGAAGGTAAGATTTCTGAAGAGAAGAGTTGCGTCTTTGGTCCGTTCCTTCCAGCTATTGAGGGCTGCCACTTGGAAATCTGCCTCGCCTTTCAACCAGTCGATAATGAGCTTGGAGTCACCGAGGAGCAGTAAATTATCCATGTGTCTATGAGCCAAAATCAGCGAGGTCCAAGCTCCAATGAGCTCCGCCTTGGTGTTGGAACCCGGTCTGCAGTTTATCATCCAGCTAATGCTCGATTGGGCATTTATAATCAATTTCCCCCCTGCGCCACATAGCTCGCCTCTCTGCTGGGAGGCCCCATCAAACCAGGCTACCGCTCTATCTAGAGGAATGCGGTGAGGCTGCCGAACAGGTTTTTTCTGTAAAGTTTTAGCAGAGGAATTCATGGACAACACTTGAACGAATGGAATAATTAAATTAAATATATTACTAAATACCTTTTCATAGTTGACCGTAGCCGCAAATTGTGACTCGGTCATGTTACTTAAATTTGATGACCTAATGACTTAATATAATCTTCACATATAATTTAAATATATTATTAAATACCTTTCCATAGTACACTTGAACGAATGGAATAATTAAATTAAATATATTATTAAATACCTTTCCATAGTTGACTGTAGCGGCGAATTGTGACTGGGTCATGTTCCTTAAATTTGATGATCTAGTGACTTAATATAATCTTCACATATAATTTAAATGAAGTATATGTTATGAAATATTTTTGAAATCCATAGTCACTAGTTGTAATGGGGTTCTCGTAGTAAGTAACCGAGTCTGAGCGTAATATCATAAACAGTGTATATAATTAAATGTAATAATAAAATTATTTTTATAAATTAAAGTTTCTTTTAATTTCGAAATTCCTTAAAAATTCCATCAAAACACCAAAAACTATTCCATTTAAAAATTTCACTAAAAAATCATCATCACCTTTGCTTTAATAACATAAAAAACCATTCCATTTTAAATATAGAAGAATTAAAAAATTGACATTGGAGAGATTCCACAAAATTATATAACAAAAATAATATAAGTATTACATTATTTTTTTACAATTACAACACAATTATTAGATATTATTTTGGGGATTAACTGCGTAGTGTAAGGAATTAATCTATGACCCATATTCATGAGTATTAGTTGCATTATTAATTATATAGTTGGATTCAAATTCAACTTTTTTTAAATATAGAGAGAGGTTAAGAGAATCTCTCAACAACTTCCAACCAAACTCAAAACAATTCTATTGTAAACGTTACTCTAATTAGAAGGCCATTTGCAATGAGAGGCGTGGAACATGATGAGAGCTTCATTATACTTAAAAACAAACTACATCTTTTATAAAGGAAATATAAAAATATATATTAAATCTTCACTTAAAATTATTGACAGATTTATTCAGAGTTCAAATGCAACAGCTAAAGTGGAACCCAAAATCTGTTATATCAGAACCAGCTTCGGTAAATTGCAAAAAGTTCTATAAAATCAGAGTCTCTAAAATTATCTGCAACATTTGCACTAGTGGAGCGACTTGACATAACTGAACAAATTACTAAAAAGTCGCTTGAGTTCCGCAAAGCAGCCCTCACAACTTCCTTGTGATTTCTTCCTTCATCACAATGGTTGGTCGCTCCTCGAGAACATGGTGGGTCGTTTCGTCCAGCTCTTCACTCGATCTTGAAACCGACAGAAAGACACTTTCTGTAGGCAACCCACAGCTTTCTGCAAAAGAAATTCTCAGTAGCTTTACTTTGCTCGGGTTGTACTCGACCCATACGGGCGAATTCCTTGAGCCATTCAATACAGAATCTACCCTGTTAATAACTAGTACAACATTTTCGCACATCCACGAATGAGCAATCCTAAGAAACTCCTCTGCAGCTTTAGAAGTATCGCCCCCAAAATTAACCACGACTATGCACAAGTGTGCAACCTTCTCATAATATTCCCAAACCCTCGAGAGACCATCTCTTTCTCCACCCGCATTGGTGCTAGGAAAATCAATTATAAATATATCCTTAGTGAACCTGTAAAGAGTAGCGGCCGAAGTGTTTATGGTGAATCCCACATCTCCAATATTTTCGCCTAATATCGAGTTGATAAGAGTAGTCTTACCAACGTTTTTAGGGCATATGAATGCTACCATTATGAAGCCACTTGGAAATAATGGAGAAAACACCAGTTGTAAGCACTAATTATAAGCTTTAGTTGTGAGAGTCAGTTGTAGGCGTGTTAAGAGTCAGTTCTTAGTTAAGAGTCTAGTTGTCTTTGGTTTGCATGTAACCGACTCGGTAGAGTCTTTTCCTATATCAGGATGTAATTTGTCTTCATTAAATAATAGAGATGTGAGCGTAGCCTCACCTTGTATTTGGTTCATATATTTTGTCTTGGTATTAGAGCCACGAGAGTGAAGTGCGAAAATTCTAGAGGTTTGCAGGTCCCTCCTCTGGTAGGGTGTGGGGGCATACTACTCGGCCTTTCCACGCATAGAAAACGAAAAAACTTTCGCGGCCAAGATAACGTTACAGTGCAGAAATATTTGGACATTCCCGCAGTTGGAGTACTCGAGAGCTGTGAACTCCTCGCAGTCAAGTAAGTCGTGAGGTGCAGAAACATTTGTTGTTGGCGCAGGCTGTGTCAAAATCGAGAAGTTAAACGTTTGTTGTTTTGTGGTGAAATGTGATTTGTTGGAGCCCCATTAAACTTTGATTTGTGAAAGTGGAAGGTACGTCGACCCTGCCTATCATAATCGTTGCATGCATGCTACGTTTTTTTTTTGTTTGTTGGAGAATCGTGAGTTTATTTGAATCACGTGGAAGAGAAGGGTGTTGTTTTCTCCAATTTTGCATAAAGTTTGCATGCGCTGGAAGTCCTATCCATTCTCAAAAGAGTTTGCATGTGCATGGTTATAGCTTGAGGTTTAGGAACATTTGGAAAGCATGAGGTATAAAGTTTTTAAAGATCATATGTGGAGGATTGAAGTTTGTTAAAGTGGATATTTTTTTATTAAATAAGAGAGGTGAAGTTTATTTTGGAGTTTATTATTTTAAAGTGAATTTTTATTCATAGTGGATATATTTTATAAAGAGGTGAAGAGGGAGTTATATGTTTTTGTTTTTTTTAAAGTGGATATTTTGGATATTAAGATGTATGCATGATTTAAGCTGAGAACAGAGATAGATTTGGATCAGTGGATCCGAAGGCAGAACGACGGACTGCTCAGCACAGGAGAAAACTCGACAGAAAGTTGCATATCCTTGGTGATTCACTTGCAGATAATATCTTGCAGCGATGGCGAATCCACTGGCAGAGACTTACCTCAATGAAGCCAACAAGTTAGATGGCTCGAACTTCATTAATTGGAAATTCAAGATGCAAACGCTCATGGAGGGCTATGGTGTCTAGAACATTGCAAAGGGAACTGAACTGAAACCTGATGTGACTGCCAGTGCGACAACAGAACAGATCCAAGATTGGGAGAAGTGCAAAAACAAGGCAAAGGTATTGTTGCACATGTCTGTTAAAGATAGCATAATTCCACATATTAGAGATGCCACAACTTCTCCTGCAACATGGACAACTCTTAAATCATTGTATGAAACTAGCAACACAAATCGCATTGTGTTCCTGAAAACTAAATTGCTAGGCATTAAGATGGATGGAAATGAATCTGTTAGTTCATTTTTGGGTCGCATTAAAGAAGTGAAAGACAAGTTAGTAAATATAGGGGAAACTGTTTCCAATACTGATCTAGTGACTATTACC
>ML796779.1:86042-104437 GCA_009831015.1 Picea engelmannii | reverse complement strand
TTTAATAATTACAGGAAATGCAGAGAAGTTAATTGATGAAATCAAGGAGCAATTATCAAAGGTATTTGAAATGAAAGATCTTGGTGAGTTACATTACTGCCTAGGTCTTGAAGTTTGGAGAAATGCAGGCCAAACTTTTGTTTATCAGAGTAGGAATATCAGAGAAATACTTAAGAGATTTAAAATGGAACAGTGTAAGTCTTCTACTGTTCCCATGCAACAGAATGTGAAACTGTCTTGTGATGATGGTTCAAAGGAGGTGAATGGTACTGTGTATAGACAGATGGTGGGTAGTCTGAATTATCTCACCACAACCAGACCTGATATTTCATATTCTATGAGTGTGTTAAGTCATTTCATGGTGAAACCTCATGAAATCCATTGGAATGTAGCAAAGGCAGTACTCAGGTATATAAAAGATACACTTGATTATGGTATTAAATATACTCATGCATCTGATGTTGAGTTGACAGGTTATTCAGATTCTGATTGGGCTGGCAATTTGGATGATCGAAGATCAACCATTGGATATGCGTTCAGCATTGGATCCGGGGTTGTTTCATGGAGCAGTAAAAAACAGCCTACTGTATCTTTGTCTTCTACCGAAGCAGAATATAAATCCTTGTGTGCAGCAACTTGTGAAGCTGTATGGTTAAGAAGACATCTTCAAGATGTTGGAGAAGAACGAAAGGAACCTACGATGATCAGATGTGATAATCAAAGTTCAATCAATATTGTGAAGAATCCAATTTTTCATGCAAGGACAAAGCATGTTGAAGCTCAATATCATTTTGTTCGAGAAAAGTTGCAGTCAAATGAAATAACTCTTGTGTATTGTAATACTAGTGAAAATGTTGCTGATATTTTCACTAAGCCTCTTGGAAAGACTAAGTTTGAACTGTTTAGGGAGATGTTAGGTGTAGAAGTCAATCCATTCTCCATTAAGGGGGAGACTTGGAAATAATGGAGAAAGCGTTAGTTGTAAGCACCAGTTATAAGCTTTAGTTGTGAGAGTCAGTTGTAGGCGTGTTAAGAGTCAGTTCTTAGTTAAGATTCTAGTTGTCTTTGGTTTGCATGTAACTGACTCGGTAGAGTCTTTTCCTATATAAGGATGTAATTTGTCTTCATTAAATAATAGAGATGTGAGCGTAGCCTCACCTTGTGTTTGGTTCGTATATTTTATCTAAGCCTTCTAATAACTTACAGGCCCATATTATTTTATATATCTTCCAAGCTCTATTTTCTATGTCTCTCACAATACCCTCCAGTAGCCCCTGCCTTTTCTTCACTTTCAAACCATCTCTATGAACATGCCTATAGATTTCTTGCTCGTAATCGACTCGCTGCTCATGTTCTGATTCAGTGTCGCCCCTCAACAAACAATATATGGTTCTCAAAATATCCACATAATTTAGTTTTCTAAGTTTGTTGTTAGAGATGCAATAGACATATGAGCTCTTGTTTTTAGAAGATCTTTCATTTTGATTAGCAAACCTTGAAATGCATGAATCACTGGGTATCACAGAACAAAGATCATCTGGACAAGACCAAAAAGAGGTAGAAAGGATAACATGCAATTTTTTGCCCAGCCCTTCTGCTGATTCTGCAAATCTCTTCCCATATTTTAATTTTTGAAGGAATTTATCCGGAACTAGAGTCTCCACGGGGTCTGTTAGGAATAATTTCACAGTCTCACTGTGTTCTCTCTTTGTTTCCTTGGAAAGAACGAATGGGTTACTGAAAACACAATCACGAAGTGTTCCACAAGCCTCAACGTTCTCGTTACTCCCTCTTAGAGCGTCTAATTGTTGCATTAACAATAGTCTTCCCATGGCCCGATTTAAAGCATATGCAACATAACTATCCCTCCATGGGTTTATGACATTTACTTTGGCAACTGTAGAGCCAAAGCAAGTCCTTATCTGTACAAACATACGTATTTGTTCAGTAGTATCATCATTTCCCCAATTAGTTATGGCAACGACTTCCGTTTTACTTAAAACCCCACATGGAAGGATGTTGTTGTCATTTGAACATTTTTCGGCCATCCACTCATGTCCTACTTCTGGCACCAGATTGATATCTTTCACTCATGTCCTACTTTTGGAACCACATTGATATCTTTCAGCTCAGACAACCCAAGTCCTCTGATGACTATAACTCCGTCTTGACTCTTGGGGCCATGGTAAATATTGAGATCACAGGAATGTGTACAAGGACTAGACTCCTCAATAACACATCTAGAAGTACTTCGAAAGTCTATTCTGGAAGTACTGTCGGAAGCACCCATATTGACTCTGATACTGAATATCAGTTATGTCACACTGCAACCAACCAAGCTCAAACAATTATTGGAAAATTTGTTGAATTAAACTCGGGCATCAATTCAATTATTTATTTAAAAGCATTGAGTAATGTCGATTAAAATTATAAAATCCAATAAATGCTGGAGATTAGAGAATCTACATAAACTATTTTCAATTGATTGTGCTAATTTATGATCCTTTAAAATCGTATCATATCATAAATAAGAAAATCTTCGAAATCTAATCACATAATAAGAATCAAGATGAATGTCCACCGAAATAAAGTGAAGTGAGAGGGACCTATAATTTTGATGTGATAGTAGTGCACGTCAGAAAATATATATGAGGAGAACCATCTATATGCAAATCGATGTTAGTCAATGCAATTCATACTTTCAATAAATTTTTACAGTTGCACTTCGATAATGATAAAATTATATATGCAAATCGATGTCATTTGATGTCATTCATATTCTCATTCTCATGTGTCAGCGCTTCAGCGTGTCATTTCCAAAAACAAGTTTATAACAAAGTAGACTAACTTGGAAGCAATCTTCCTCCTCAGTGTCAATGTCAATGTTGTCCTTGTTCCGGCACCGCACTGGTAGTTGAATCTTTTCGAGTAGCACTCTACTGGATGAAAGCAACCGATCAATGCCCATACATATACTGTTCTTACAATATACGTTGTCTTGTATCATATTGCCCGATTATTGTTGGTTGGATTCTGCAGTCGTCCCTTCTACAATGGCATCCTATTGATGTAAATGCCAGACTGGCACATCCCATCATCGAATGTGATGGTTGATGGAGCTAATGCATGCCATAATTAACCAAGATGCCATTCCATGCCATGGACCAATCGATTCCATTAATGCATATGATTGGAAATTTGAACTCCATAAGAGGTTGGCTTGAAATTTGAAGTTGTTAAGAAGCCAGCTTGAAATTTGAAGTTGGTAAGAAGGCTGGATTTATTTCAAATTGATGGTTCAATGGTGTTTTCAGTTTTCAACGTTTGGTTTCTCATCTAAGTTGCACTGTTTGGTTTACTTATCAATAGTTAAATTAGATTAGTTCAGTTGTTATGTTTTTAAATAAAAGAAAATCGATTTTAATATCTCCTTGCCTGTGACAGCTGGTGAGACTAGAAGTGTAACGCTAATAAGGCTTCGTTTGATAAATAAAGATTAAATCACCATATATTTTAGGTTAAAGATGAATCTATTGTAATTACAGATACATGATTGGTTGGTATACAAACTGTCCTGTTGATTGCATATGTATTCAAGATCAGGCCACTTGAATTTTTAGCGAAGAGGTTAATTGCAGGTTTGGAGCGCTCTGGAAGTGTTGTAGATTAGGCTGGGTGAATTATCTTCGTCCCGATATCAAGAGTGGAAACATTTCGCCTGAAGAAGAGGAGCGTATAATACGAATGCATCGTCTCCTTGGCAATGGGTAAATGCAAGATCCTTTGGATATGTTTTCACCTAGAATCTAATATATGAGAACCGTCATTGAATTTCAACTTTTATGAAATACCATTAAGCTTTGAATTTTCAATTTTTATGGAACTACCAATGATTTAAAATTATCATAGCTTATAAAATAGAGATGAAAGTAATAATTTTTATTATTTATTTCACAAAGGCTTTAGAGGATTTAGGAGTTCATATGAAAAATTGTAATGGAGAAGTTCAAATATTTACTCCAATTATTAGTCCCTGCATAAGGGGTAGAGAGACTATATCGATCATAATTTGTTGACTTCATATTAGTTTGTCCTTTGACTAAAAATATTTGCATAATCTCTATTGTTGGAACTAGAGAAATAAAAACATTAATTTGTATATAATAAAAAATACCATATATGTCATGATCTGACATATTGGAGGTCTTATTGTCAGCTTCACTATTCCCAATGTTTTATATGTTAGCATATCCAAAGTTTTTGATCATCTACGGTCTTTCTGAATTTTTACTAAGTTTTGAGAATCCAGAGTCATTTTTGTTTTTTTGCACAGTCTCTATTGTTTGAACTTTTGTTACAATTTTTTTTTACTCTTTTTATTATTTTATATTATTATAAAATAATATAATAATTATTTTCTGTACTTAAGAGACCTGCCACACTGCATTCTTTCTTAAATGTTTACACAGGGTGAGGCCCTTCGACGGTCCTGACATACTTAAATGTTTACCTACCACGCCTCACAATCTTAAATGTTTACTTAACAGGCCTGTTACAATACATTTTTCTCTGATTTTTTTTATGCAATGTTCTCTGCAATGAATATGGACAATATTGTTCTTCAACGACATTATTGGTTTACTAGTTGATGTTTGTTCGTTGCTTGTTCATTGGTTTCTTTTTTTCCTGTTGTTGTTGCTCTTGTTTGCCTGTTGGTCTTGTTGCAGGTTGCACGCTTGAGATTCTGCAACCACGATTGGAACTGCGCTTCTGTCGTTCCCTATTGATGGGTGGGTTTCGGTGCCATGTTTAGCTTCCTATTCATTGTTTGTTGTTTGTTATTTCTAGTTTGCAAGTGAAAAATTTCAATATTGGAGAGGGTTGAGTCAAAATCCTCTTGCAGAACATCTTTTTATGTGAGGAAAAAATACGATTCTATTTTCTAATGTGTCACTTTGGCTGCGATGGAGGTGGGTTCTGTGTCGAACATTGGCATTCAGGAACGAGATGAAGACAACATTAGAGTCATGCTTCTCTGGTCGTAGTAGTCACATACAAAGATGGGTTGCAAGAGGATTTTGATCGCTCCCAGTATTGAAAATTCTTACTTGCAAACTACAAAACAAACAAACAAACAAACAAAAACAAATAGGGATGCAACTATGGCACTGAAACTTACCTATGAATGGGGAACGACAGAAGCGCAATTCCAATTGCGGATGCAAAATACCAACCGTGAAAATTGCAACTTTCTTAAATGTTTACACAATGGGAGGCCTTTGGACGGTCCTCGCATGCTTAAATGTTTACCTGGGAGGCCTCACAGCCTGTAATGTTTTCTTAACGGGTGTGTTACAATACATTTTCCTCCGATTTTTTGACACAGTCTTGTGTGCAGTGAATTTGGACAATATTGTTCTTCACCGACATTCCTGATTGACTGGTTGATGCTTGCTCGTTGGTTCATTGGATGTTGCTTATTGTTGTTTGATTCAACTTTGCAGAGTTGAGGTCTTGCAGTTGCAGTTGGGCCTTTTGGTGCTTGTTCACTAGTTTGTTGTTTGTTGCTTGCTCTTGTTTGCTTTAACTTTTCAAGTTTGAGCCCCTTCATCTACAGTTGGGCCTGTTGTTGCAGTTTGCAGGCCGGGTGTTGCGCTTCTATCCTTCCCCATTCACAGGTGAGTCTCAGTGCTACGGTTGCATTCCTGCATTACTTAACAGGCCTGTTACAATACATTTTCGTCCATTTTTTTTTTGTTTGACAATGTTGTCTGTAGTGAATATGGACAATATTGTTCTTCATCGACATTATTGGTTCACTAGTTGATGCTTGCTCATTTCTTGTTAACTAGTTTCTTGTTTGCTTGTTGTTGTTGTTGCACTTTGCAGGCTTGGTATTATGCAACCGCGATTGGAACTGCGCTTTTGTCGTTCCCCATTGACAGGTGGGTTTCGTTGTTATGTTTACATTCGTATTCGTTGTTTGTTGTTTGTTATTTCCAATTTGCAAGTGAAAAAATTTAAATACTGAAGATGTCCGAGTCAAAATCCTCTTGCAGAACATCTTTGTATGTGAGGAGAAAATTTGATTTCCTTTTTTATATGTCATTGGGTGTGATGGAGGTGGGTTCTGAGTAGTCACATACAAAGATGTTCTGCAAGAGGATTTTGATCCCTCCCAGTATTGAAAATTCTTACTTGCAAAATGGAAAAAAAAACAAACAACGAATAAGGATGCAACCATGGCAGTGAAACTTACCCGTGAATGGGGAGCGATAGAAGCGCAGTTCCAATTGCAGATGTAGAATGCCAACCGTGCAAACTATGACTTTCTTAAATGTTTACAAAGTGGGAGGCCTTTGCACGGTCCTCACGGCCTTAAATGTTTACCTGGCAAGCCTCACATCTTGAAATGTTTTCTTAACATGTGTGTTACAATATATTCCTCTGATTTTTTTATACAATCTTATCTATAGTGAATTTGGGCAATATTATTCTTCACCGACATTCCTAGTTGACTGGTTGATGCTTGCTCATTGGTTCGCTGGATGCTGCTTATAGTTGTTTGATTCAACTTTGTAGAGTTGAGGTCCTGCAGTTGCAGTTGGGCCTCTTCGTACTTGTTCACTGGATTATTGTTTGCTGCTTGCTCTTATTTGATTCAACTTTCCAGGGTTGGGGTCCATCATCCGCAGTTGGACATGTTGTTGCGGTTTGTAGGCCAGGGGCTGTGCTTATGTCCTTTCCCATTCATCAGTGAGTCTCAGTGTCGTGGTTGCATTAATGTTCGTTGTTTTTTTTTTACTATTTCCAGTTTGCAAGTAAGAATTCTCAATACTGGGAATGCCAAAGCCAAAATCCTCTTGCAGAACATTTTTCGTATGTGACTGCTACGACTAGAGAAACAAGAGTGTGACGTTGTCTTGGTGTTGTTCTTGAGTTCGTTGTTCGCCAGAGATCCCACCTTTGTCAAAGCCATAGTGACATGGAAAAGGTTGACAAATCTATGGCAAGTGCATTGAGAAGAATACACAAATAACATGAAAGAAATCATATTGATACTATGCAAACGATACATGCACTTGGAAATACATTGCTTACTCCTTAACAAATCTCTGCTCGATAAGCAGTCGATGATGCACTTTCCCTGCCCCTGGATTGTGGTTCAAGGAAATGTGTCTTCACAAACACATCTCCACTTGAGAAACACAAATTGGAACATGGTTTTACAGTTGGTCCACCAAAAATACTATTAAGATAAAATAATATGAAAAATGTTGCAATAGATATAAACAACATCTATTTTGACTTGAACCAGAGTTTGTCGAGCTCCAACTATATTTCATAGCTGAGAATATTTTTCCCATAGTTAATGTGTTTATATGGCTTCATAATTATGAGACTAAGTGTTGTTGTGTGAGAGATAAAGTTCTTATCTCCCTTTCTTTTTGTTCTTCTATACTTACCCGTTTTTCCCTTTTCTTCTTCCCCTCTATTATGTGTTTCTTGTTCTTTACTTAGTCGTGTTTCTGTGCTCGCAGGTTCCCATGGTGGCGAACTGAAAAATCCTCATCTCCATCTATATCTTCACATCACGAGTTTGATCGACCATCGTTCGTTTTCATACTTAGCCAATTTTATGAACGCGGGTTCACCGATAGGCGCTATTGAATTCTGGTGCCTCGTGTTTGGGGTATACATCTTGTACCCAAAACTTCGGTTATCTACAATTAGACCATGGACTCCTCGAACTCACAAGCCCGACTCTACCTACGATGACTCCATCTGACCAACCCACCTTTCCATACTTAGTCGAGTCTTCAAAGTTTCACGAGTTCACGAACTCTCAGGTTCACAAAAGTTTAAAAGCATTTTTTTCTCCCCTCCATCCCTGCAACCTTGCGCCCTTCCAAATGCACATTAATTATGCTTTTACTAGTGACAAATAACCAGGCAGGTTCGAAAAGATTGACATTAATAAGCGCAAAGCTCGAGGACATCTCCCATTAAAACACATTAACGAGCGAATATTATGGGGTCTGATAATTTTTTTGCGTCCATCTTGAATTGGCAAAAATTGTTGGTTATTTTAGTTTTTTAAAGGCATAATCATAGTAAGAGTGCAATATTGTACTACCCCACTGTCATCCACAAATTTCTTGACGTCATGTCCCTCTTTAATACTGTGCATATATTACAGGTTTTCATATTTGAGAATATGCTTGCATATGGAAATGTTAACTCATATGTTATTAGTGACTATTCAACACACATATTCAAAAAGATTGGCATTAATAGGAGAAAAGATCGAGGACATATGCCATTAAAACGAATTAAACCAAGATTTACGGAAGATTATAGTATCATCCTCCAATGTTCATTTTAAATACTTATTTCCCTCTATCATCAAAAACTTGGGCTTTAAGGTGCCTTCGTTGTAATGTTCCTGGTCATCCACATGTGAGACAAATTAGAGATGCCATTCAGGCCCAATTGAAAGACGAGGGAATGGTTTTATGTGATGTCAGCTTTGAGTGAAAAATAATTATGTTAGCCAACATAAACTCAGACACAAAAAATTCAAGTATCTTATGATTGGTATTCTCCATGTATTCGATCCTTTCGTTGGTTGAAAGGCCTACCTGAAGATTTGTATGTTGAACTTCTTTGTTTTGTTACTGGAAATTGGAAGGGACTTTCAAGTCACCTGTAAAATGCTCCTTTGTTGAAGTATATAAATTCTTCCAACAACACAAATTGGCAAGTGTATCAAATCCTGTAGACCACACAAGAATTTATCTTTCGTCAGAGGAGTCACACATATAGTGGCTTGGAAAATGGTCTGGAATATTCGGAAATGATGCCAAATATTACTCCATGCACGAATATACTCAGAAGGAAATTATAAATTTGGATCCTCATGAATGTGAGAAATTTCATGGGTGGTTGAATCAACATCCTAAAATTACAGAAGTTTCTATTTCAAAGTTTGTTGAGCGACTTCTGGGTATGGTAATAGACTTGAAAGAAAGTCAGATTCTTTGTCAAAGTTTGTTCATCGACCTCTGGATGTAGTAACAGACTCCACATACAATCAACTTTCTATCGGTACTGCACATTTTTTCATTATTCCTATGCATATGATTACATCTGGATTGAAGAGCTTGTCGCTCTTTGCAAGAATATTCTCCTGGTAGTTGAAGGTGGGTATATAACCATGGAACGAGGCTCTCAAAATTTTCTGATGCCTGCATCGACATGTAACTGGGAAAAGTTAATGGGAAGGAATTATGGACTATGGACTTTGCAACACTTTCTGAAGATTACTTTATACTACCACCTTTTGCAAGAAGTTTGACGTATTCAGGTAATGATTTGGTTTTTGAAGATCACCTATTACTACCACCTTCATGTCATCATTTTGTTTAATTATTTAGAGGATACCTTGATGTAGTAGGATATTCCAGAGTTGTTTCCACTGAATATGAATCTTCTTGTTGTTTCCTATGATTTGAATAAGGAGAATGCATTTCTTTTGTTGCAATAGATCTAATATTTGAAAAAAAATGGAAGTTGCTCGATGCTTGAAGTATTGCCTTGTCTGGTTCAAATAAATTTCCATGGCATCGCCGCAAGCGCCTCTTGAGTTATTCATCAGGATCATAGGTCGAAAAGCAGAGAGTTCTTCCATAACCAACTTGCATTTGCACTGGTGTTTTTATTGCTACCTTCTTTCTTTGTCCTGGTGGTGGATCCTTCTATCCCAACCAACATCATGGAAATAAAATAGCTCTAGGGAATTTGATCACTTTCGGGGATCTGAGTTCACTATATATTAATTTCGGTTAACTTAAAAAGGTTTATGTTTGCAACCTAATGTTAGACATAGAAAATACAGTTTCTTATTTTTTAAAATATAAAACAATGTATTTTTTTAACACATGGTTGTTCGAAAAGTTTCAGGCGTTGTTTGGGATTGATGTTCTTCAAGGATGTTAATTAATTACATAATTAATATTGCTTGTGCCAATGCAATCAACCCGTCGTCGACTATAGAAATTGCATTAGCGTTGCAATGTTAGATAATAGATGTCTAACATGTACCTAATGTCGATTTCATCATCGCATAGGACACCCAACTTCCAAATATTTTTGGACTCACAAAAACATTGTAATTGTTGTGACAAAGAAACACTAAAGTTGATGCTCTTTGTAGGTCTGGAAATCTCGTAGTCTAAGTGCTTTGACAATGACAAGCCTGCTTGTTCACCACATTACCGCCCTGCAGTCAATGACACTGTTCCCATTTCCACCACCAGTGTCAATGTTTGAAGTTGAAGCTATCTCGAGCCTGGAGTCACCACCAGTGTGGATGACTGAAGCTGAAGCTACCTAGAGCCTAGGGTCACAAATTGTTACACTTGACATTAGTACCAATAGTGATCAAAAGTTAATTGTATGTCGAGTCTTTTACTACATCCAGAGATCACTCAACAAACTTTGAGATGGAAGTTGGTTGTCTGTCAAGTCTATTACAACTTTGACATAAAAGGTTCTGTAATTTTAGAATGTTGATTCAACCACGCATACATTTTCTCACCTTCTTGAGGATCCAAATTTATAATTTCCTTCTGAGTATATTCAGGCATGGAGCAATATTTGGCGTCACTTCTGAATATTCCAGACCATTTTGTGAGCCATGATGTCTGCCACCCCTATGACGAAAGATATATTCTGGTGTGATCTGCAACATTTGATACACTTGCCAAATTTGTGTTGTTGGAAAAAGCTATATACTTCAACAGAGGAGCATGTTGCAGGTGACTTGAACGTCCCTTCCATTTTACAACAATAAAACAAAGAAATTCAACATACAAATCTTCAGGCGGGCCTTTCAACCAAACAGACGAACGAATACAGGGAGAATACCAGTCACAAGATACTTGAATTTTTTTGTCTCAACTTTTGTTGGCTAAAAGGATTTTTTCCCCCAAAGCTGACGTCACATAAAACCACTCCCTCGTCTCTAAATTGGGCCTGAATCACATCCCTAAGTTGTCTCATATGTCGATGACCAGGAACATTACAAGGAAGTCACCTTAAACCCCAAGTTTTCAACGATAGAGGGAAATTAACACTTAGCAAAGTATGGAATGTTGAATAAAAAACTAATGAAGACATGCCATATCTAGAAGAGATAAACTATTCAAGAAGTTGGGATAGATCTAGCTAGCAACACCAATGAAGTCCAAGACCTGAAATTGATATTCAACTCATTTTTTTTAACCAGGCAAGCATTTGATGATCAACTTGAAATCTATAAAAGAGGGTATATAGGCTTGATTCTTGTACATTTTTGCTTTTTTTTTGTCCGCGGGAGGCCCAATCGTAGTTATTATGGCAAACACATTTAAATTTCAAAGAATATGTGATGAACTATTTCAAGACAACTATTTTGGGAAATAATCTCAGCTGTATTTTGTAACCCGGTTTATCTGAATATAGAATATTTGAGGTTTTTGTATGGTGTTTTCCAATGTCTAATATTGTTTTTTAATTATATTTTGTATTTTTTTTTAAATTGACTCATTTGCATGTACATCTATTGATATATGAATTCAACCTCTTTCTACAAGAATTTAAGATGCTCTTTGATTCGTAGTTAAACATGCACAACAAACTTTTTTTTCTGGTGCCGAGCACTTTGATTTAAATAAAAGCTACTCTATTCACTCCTTACATTTTACATGGAAGAATAATTTGTGATAGGACATAGCTATGTGGTGCCCACCCTATACTTAAGGAATAAATGGGTGGACATGTCCTTCTTTCATTCTTCGGGGTCCCGTAAATAGAATGAATTAATGACTCTATTTCAACAAGGCAACTCAGGTGTTGACGTCATGTTCCTGTTCAATATTGTGCATATATTACAGCTTCTTTTATTTGATAATATCCTTGCATATAAAAAATGTTACATCATATATATATATATATATATATATATATATATTGCTTATGGGTTTCAACGAAATTTGCGAACCGAAAAACACCCTACAAACTGGAAGATGCTTCACATTTGGACCACAAATAATCTATTAAGATATATTAATATGAATACTATTGGAATAAATATAAACAAATTCTCTTTAAACTTGAAGTTGTCTTTGTCGACCTCCAAGTATATTACATAGCGGAGACTAAATGCTCGTTTCTTTCTTTGTTTTCCCTTCTCTATACTTACCCATTTTTCCCTTGTCTTCTTCCCCTCTATTATCCCTTTGTGGTTCTATATTTAGTCACATTTCTATGATCATGGCTTCCCTAGTTGGCGGATTGGCAGATGCTCATCTCCATCTATATCTTCACATCATGAGCCCGACCGACCACGGTCCCTTTCAATACTTAGTCAATTATCTGACCACCGGGTCCCAGGTTAGTGCTATTGAACACTTATGCCCCATGTTCCGTCATATACATATTGCAATCAAAAACTTTCGTGATCTGCAATTTATGCTTTTACTAGTGATAACTCACCATGGGTTCGAAAAGATTGGCATTAATAAACAAATAATAGATGTTGTTCTGTGAGATACTTACCCATTTTTCCTTTCTCTTGTTCCCGTCTATTATCCCTCTCTGGTTATATACTTAATCGCCTTTATATGATTGTGGGTTCCTGGGTTGGTGGACTGACATATCTTCATATCCATCTATATCCTCACATCACGAGTCCGACCGACCATCGTTCCTTTCCATACTTAGCAAATTTTATGGCCGCGATTTCTGGGGTTGGTGTTATCGAACTCTGCTACCACTTGTTCTATGATATACATCTTGCACTCAAAACTTATGTGATCTACAATTCCACCCAAGACTCCTCGAACTCACAAGATTCACTCTAACCGGGTTAAAAAACATTTCAAAGCATCTATTGCTGCCTTCCATCCCCACTACCTTTGCGCTCTTCCCAATTCACATTTTACTAGTGACAACTCAACACACTGGTACGAAACAATTAGCATTAACAAGCAAAAAACCTCGAGGACATATCCCATTACCACGCATTAAACTGCCATTTACGGTACTCCAAACGACCGTCGTTCCTTTCCATACTTAGCCAAAATTTTCCACTTGTTATGTGATATACATCTTGCACCCAAAAATTATGTGATCTACAATTCCACGCCGGGCTCCTTCAACTCGCAAGCTTCACTTTACCCAGGTTCACAAAATGTTTCAAAGCATTTATGGCTCCCTTCCATCCCCGCCACATTCGTGCCCTTCCCAATGCACATTAATTATTTCGGCCTCTAGATTGCACTTCCATTGTTCTGTGACCTACAAAGAGCACCCGGACCTCCGCGATATACAAATTGACTTCCAGACTCCCACATCGTCCCCTCTTCCGTGTTACACATTATGCATTCAAAATTTATGAGCGATACAATTTGACCGTAGGGATCTCACGTCTTCTAGAGAAACCTTGTCACCCTATTTTGGATCCTCGGGTTGGCGGATTCATGAAATCTCCAATTCCTAGTCACTGTTTCCTGTGGCGGCCACCTTCGTACTTCTTTCCAGATATGCAACAACAAAGGGTTAATGCTAAGAGTTCATCATGCAACAACCATATATGCATGAAGACCAGTCCTCTAAAGATGACAACTCAAACTCTTTTGCTTGAGAGCTACCTTCAACGTCAAAAATAGGATCTCCATAAACAATGATGCAACCCACACCCCATTTATGTCTCCCAAAATGTATGAAATCATCAATATGTTGATCAACCATGTCAGAAGGGTCCTACACAAGATCATCTATTTCACTTATGTTGATCATTTCTTAATCTTCATGTGCAAAGTAAGTTGAGGTAGGATGACTTCACCTTCATTAAGTGAGATAATGGGCTCCAATGTCTCATCTGGGTCTTCATCATTGAGATCTTCTTGACAAATTTCTTCATGGATCTATTCTTCCAACACTTCTCATGCATTGGGTGGACGATACTCTTCTTCAGTTTTCCATTCCTCACTTATTGTCTCATCATCCACCAAAAAACCTTCAATGTAAAGAGCATATTTGAGATATTGGAAAGTATCTTACAAATTCTGAGTAGATGGCCAACTATGCCAGAGAAATTCTTCAATGAGATTTGTAAAAGATGGGATACTTTTCAGATCACATGAGTTTGAAATCCACCTTCTTTGACTTTATTCCAGAGAAGATACAAAAATATTCATCAACACATCTTCATGCAACACATTTAAACTTGAAGCATACTTCATATAATTCACGACATGGGTGATTGCTAGAGCTGGATCACCATTAAATTTAAAGAAACTTTCCCTCCACTCCATAGAGAAACGATTTGGATATCCAGGGATATTATGAGCATCAATATAAAGGTACACCTTATGGAATGCCCATGGTAACTCCTGTGACGCCATGGTTCCATTACTTAGTGTAATACCTCAATGGAGTTTCCAGATGGACTTTATGAAAAGCTCATAAAAAGTGGAAAAGGAAACTTCCCTCAAACGGAGTCACCAGGAAACCTTACGGGAAAAGGATTTGGGATCAAAGCTTGCCAAAGTGTCATTAGGGCATGAAAGAGGAATCACAATCCTCCCCGACAATGGCGCCAAAATGTTATCACACAAATTGTAGGTTGGGAAAATCCTGACGCAATCCACAATATGGCGAGAACTATGGGAGAGTCTACCCACTCTCACCTTAGATAAACCCTCCCCTCTCTTTAATGAATGAAAAATACTACACAAGGGGGGAATCATGGGTGACCCTAGGGGGATTACAACGAGATAGTGAGGAAATGAGAAGAACACGCCTATGGTCAAAGGTAGTATAGGATTTGAGGATATTAAAAGAGGTCTTGGAAGGTGGGATATGATTGCCAATGTTGTATCCCTGCAAAACAATGTTAGAACACCAAAATAAGAGAATATGTTGCAATATAAGCCTCAAAACCTAAGGGGAATCAACAAGATAAGATTGTTGTCCCATAAATACAACATATATCATATTTATATCAGAAATAATAAAGTTATAACAACTGCACAATTAACCATCAAAAGCATAAAAAATTTATTGGACAATGAAGCACTAAACAGGTAAGCAATTACCCAACACAGAAGATCAACCTTTGACGAAAATTTAGGGCCACAAAGAGATGTTTTCAGAAGTTTATAAAAGAAGCCTTATGGCTGTAGAATTTTTTTTTTACAACAACAAATTCCAACCCCAAAAATCCACACTTAAACCGTCAAGATGATAAACAATGAGCAGTTGAACAAAAGTACAATTTTAAAAGCAATGTTGGCGGTTGGAAAGTGAGTAATGAGTGAAAGAATGATGTTTTTTGCATCCCTAATGGTTGTAGCATTAAATTTATGACAACAACAATAATACTTTGGCTAAATGAGATGCCCTAGTGGCTCAAGTAGGCATATAAAACATACAATTGATTGCACTTTGAACCAAATCAATATCTCGTTCATGCAAGTAATTTGTTTCTCCAATGCAATTTTCAGATTAGTGCATTTAATATATTGGGTAAATGGAGTCTTGGATGTGATAGTTAGACCCACAATATCCCTAGGGGTGTAAGCCCTTTTACTCCCTAGGGCATGCAAACCAAACTAAGGTAAATCTAGGAGGGTGTACACCCTTGTACTCCTCCTAGAAACCTTGCCAAAAATAACTTATCAACCAACAAATGAGATGAAACTTGGTGGAGGGTGTATGCACTTATACTCCTCCTAGGGTTTGAAACAAGAATAGCATGGAACAAGAAGAGAATACCAACTAATGCAGAAATTTCCTTACCAATTCCACAAGATGCAAGATCAAACCCTAGTTTACCAAGTAAATTCCACCACGAAGCAAGCACTACTACATATTGAAAATATTGCAACGACTACTTGTGACGAAAGTACTATTTCGTTGCAAACTTCAAGAGAAAAAGTTCAATTTTTCAATTTTTATCTAAATACACCCCATATTCGTCGCTCTATCGATAGAAGCAAACTTTCGTCTGTGTTTTCATCGCAAGAGCGATGCTCACATGTTTTCGTCGCAAGAGAGATGATCACTATAACCCTTCCTGTCTTCGACAAAGTGACCTAAATATAAAAAATAAACATCTCTCCATTTGATAGGTAATCCTAATTAAACAAATAAACACCTCTCCATAAATTAACAATGGTAATCTTAGTCAATAAATTTCAGAGACTTCCTTTCGAGAATATAACTATAGTGTGAAGAGCTTAAGTCTAAAATATTCCCTATTATCATTATATCAGTGGGAACAGGGGCCAACACATAGGTGGCCTAAGCATGGATAGAGTCAGAATTTTGGTACTTACCTGACTCGTCTGGATGTTTGGATCTCCTCTCAGCATTTGGTCAACCCTTCTCTCCTTGTATTCCTGCGATTTCAAATCCACAACATTTCAGTTCAGAAAAAATAATTATGAATGCATTTCCAGTTCAAAATATTAGTGGAGGATAATAATGATAGGAAGAATATATATATGAAATTGTTGATAGTAAGAATAAAAACATGGCCAAATAAAAAGTCATGAAACCTGACAACACAATTCACATTTGGAATCTCCACCTTTTTGATGGGACCAACGCTCGGTGGATTTCCTGTGAGCATACTGTGTAGCCAAAAAAACACATGTTTTGTATGAACATGTTTATGATAAAATATGACAAAATACTCGACACCCATAAACCTATCATTCATCAAAGATGACAAAATATAAACCACTTTTATCTATCCCCTAAACCCTGTACCTTCAAGGTGCCAGAACAACACAGGGAATCTCCATATTTCCTTTATTAATGAAAGGTAGAGATATTTAAAAAATGAGATGAAATTTGGTGAATAAAAATATTTATAATTTTTTTTTTGCAAATACATAAATTCATTCTTTTGGTAAATCAACTAATTTTTTATTGATATGCAGCTTAGATGACAATACATTGATCAAATTTTTTTAAGCCATAATGTTTTCAATCTGCCTTCTAGGTCACACTAACCATTGTCATTGACCATCTCATACAAAAGGATGTCAATATCAACAAGATAAACATAATACCTGTTCAAATTTCAGGGACTTCCTTTCGAGAATATATCTATAGTGTGAAGAGATTAAGTCTAAATTATTCCCTATTATCATTATATCAATGGGAACATGGGCCAAAACATAGGTGGCCTGAGCATGTATAGAGTCATAATTTTGGTACTTACCTGACTCGCCTGGATGTCTGGATCTCCTCTCGGCATTCGGTCAACCCTTCTCGCCTTGTATTCCTGCAATTTCAAATCCATAACATTTCAGTTCAGAAAAAATAATTATGAATGCATTTCCAGTTCATAATATTAGTGGGGGATAATAATGATAGTAAGAATATATATATATATATATATATGAAATTGTTGATAGTAAGAATAAAAACATGGCCACATAAAAAGTCATGAAACCTGATAGAACAATTCACATCTGGGATCTCCTCCTTTTTGATGGTACCAACGCTCGTTGCATTTCCTATGAGCATACTGTGGAGCCAAAAAAACACATGTTTTGTATGAACATGTTTATAATAAAATATGACAAAATAATCGACACCCATAAACCTGTCATTCATCAAAGATGACAAGATATAAACCACTTTTATCTATCCCCTAAAACTTATACCTTCAAGGTGTCAGAACAGGCACAAGGAATCTCCATATTTCCTTTATTGGCAGAGATATTTCAAAAATGAGATGAAATTTGGTGAATAAAAATATTTATAAAAACGTTTTTGCAAATACATAAATTCATTTCATTTTGAGTGGGACTTTGGAGGGTCCAATTCATGGTCATTTTCTCCTAGATATTATTTAGTTAGCTACATTTAATATTAAATTGTTGCATTGAATGTAATTAGTTTCATTTCAGTTAATCCCATGAAAAACCTAAATTACAATAGTTGAAAAACCTAAAATATCTTCTCTATAGGTTGTTCTCTTTCACTCCTAAATATCTTCTCTACATGTTGTTCTTATAGGAGGGCTAAAATATTGTGGTCAATGTTCGTCGCAATGTAATGTAATATATTATATTATTGTTGTACTTATTTTTCTTTCAAATTATTGTTGTACTTAATGACACGTTTTTTACTTGTAATGTAATGTAATATATTATATTATGTTATGTTGAAACATGTTATTTTCTTGTCTCACGATCTCATGTAGATGGTTGTCATTGAAAGAAATCCATGAAGATGATATAAAGTATTGGAAGAGAGAAATTCCTCGTCTAATGTGTGAAATGCAAAAGTATATACCTCCTACATTTTTCAATGCACAAGAACACTACCTC
>ML796779.1:34597-79622 GCA_009831015.1 Picea engelmannii | reverse complement strand
AAACTTGACAATTATAGAATTGATTTCAGTTTTTGTTGATTACACCATGTAAACCAATTTCCCTTAGTATATATCTAGAAGGAAAATCCATGGGGTAAGTAAGAGTTATTGTCCAAATACTCAAAATAACATGCTCAATCAATGTACACAGTGTACGCCAAATGTGAGTGTGGAGCACAACTTCCTTATAGTTAGGAACAAATTCCTCCAAATAACCCAAGTACATCCATATATCCAAATTATATGTTCAAATGTTTCACATATGCATTCAATCCAATTACATATACATTCAACCCCATATATACCCCCCATTGGGTCATAACATATGTACCCCCAGTTGAAAAACTATCCTAAAAGCTTTGTGGCTAAATCTTTTGCATGTGATAAAACCAAGTAATCGAGTTACTTATATTTATTCTCTCATACAATATGGTTATTCATCCATCCATATTTAGTTCTTTTCAGTGTCATTCTTTGATAGCTTCCTTTCCTTTGATTCCTTAAATATTTGATAATATCTTGTCGCATAATTGTTCCTTGATGCCCTATTCCATTAATATCCTTGACTTTACCATCTTCTTCCTTGGTAACATTGATGTGGCACCAAATCTCATGGAGTAAAATAGTAAAATCTCTCTTTAACTCTTCTATCAAAAATAATTTTCATCTTATTTTGATATTCTTGGAATCTCCCATTCACTTGTTCTTTAGTCTGTTGCACCTTAATTATCTGATAAAATCTTCTAATAATATCATTAAGCTCTTCATTTGCATCCTGTATTAATATTAATATTAAAATGATAATATTAAATCAAATAAATTTTTAATTTTTAATTTTATTTTAAATAAATATTGTTCGTCGCACTTGCGACGACAAGTTAAATAACTACGACAGTTTTGCAATATAAACAACAATTTTTTTTGTCTCAAGTGTGATAACAACTTAAATAGTTGCGTTAGTTTTGTTATGTAAACAACGAAAAGTTGTCTTCGCACTTGCGACGACAACTTAAATAGCTACGACAGTTTTGCAATATAAACAACAAAAGTTGTTGTCGCGAGTGCGATGACAACTTAAATAGCTGCGACATTTTTTCTTTGTAAACAACGAAAAGTTGTCGTCTCACTTGCGACGACAAATTAAATAGCTGCGACAATTTTTCTATGTAAACAATGAAAGTTGTCGTTGCAAGGGTCGTCAGAATTGAGACGAAATGTTGGTTTCACATTTTTTGCCTAAATTGTCGTATTGGCGACGATATTTCTTTTTTTTTTCGCAATTGTGATAAGTTCCCTAGGGGTGTCCCTCTTGTGACGTTCATTCAATTTCGTCACAATTTCCACGTGACAAAAAATGACGTTTTAGAGAGTCCAGATTCGTTGCAAATTCCACGACATAACGTCGCAAGAGAGTTGAAATAGCCATCACAAAATGACCTAAATTTGTTAGTGAAGAGACAAGCTTTCAAGAGATAGCACACGACTTTTCTCCACAAGATCAACACTTAGCATCTAAAAATTGAATAAAAAAGAGAGAAAACGATTATTCCCAATGAGGGATTAAATTTCAGCCAAGTATCCTCTCAAATATGGCAAAGTTATGTCTCAAATGAAATGAGTTTGATCTTTATTTATACCAAACCTATAAAATAAATTTTGTCCACTTAACATAGGTAAACCACAAAATAAGGGAGAAATTTCCCTTTATTTTTCCCCTTTACAAAATAATATTATTTTAACTTTAAGAATGCACATAAGAAACCCTAGAAACATGACGTCACACCCTAAAGGGTGATGTTTTGGTAATTTGGAGAAGTTGTTGGGGTTGTAGGAGAAAGCAATAGGCCTCCAAAGGCCATGTTTCCTCAAGCCAAGTGTCTCCTCCATAATGCAAGGGGTCCTCCCATCCAAACGTGTCAAGTGTCCATCAATCATCATCATCACCACCAAACCATAGCCCCCAACAAGACACAAGACCAAAAAGTGCAATGATTTAAACTCCAAAGGAAAATTGTATAGCTAATAGGGCTAGGTGAGATCCTCTAGGGTGCCCTCTCAAGCCTCCAAAGGCTACATCCATCATCTAAAGCATGGGCCAAGGCATCCAACATGTGGGCTTCATGACCCAAGGAAGCCCAAGCTAGGCTTGTTCTTCCAAAACTATCCACCAAGCAAGGTCCTGCAAAGACAATGAATGTGCCCTCCAAGGGTCTCAAGTCAAACATGTCATAGCAAGAAAAATCATATCTAATACATGATCCACCTAAACATTTGCATCAAAAATACCTCATCAAATTAAACAAGTGCTCAAAGATCCTATGCAATTGACCAAGTTTAGGTATGGGAGGGGTGTCATAAAAACCCTATTGGATGAGCCAAAACCCTCAAGTAGGGGATTCTTCCAAAGGTAACCCCTTCAAGGCCATGTAGTGGATATCAGGTGGATGGGTATTATACTTCATAGGTTCATGGGTTTTATGACATACACAGGCTCGTATTGTCTCATCTATGGGTTCCTCTGTAGATGGTGTGTTGCACCTTCGTTTTCAATGCATCTTTTTTCCAATCCCATTTATTTCCATTAATTAGTTAAGGTCCAAACATTTGGGTGCTCCTAGTGGGTAACATTAAGCTTGAAGGAAGCACCACAATGCCACTTGAAGCTAGAGGTACATATAGTGCCATATGGGTAACGCAAAGCTTATAATTCACTTATGTAAGTCTTTCAGCAAGAAGGACATTTATTTATGTGAATTATTCTTTCAGGTCTTCAATTCAAGAGAAACAATTCATTGTTCTCAAGACCTGTTTTGGTGAGCATATGGAAGGTTATGATTTTGGCTTTTAACTTTTTCGAGCTACAATCCCTCTGGGCCTTCAGCCCCTTCTTCTCATGAAATGAGGTACATGCCCTTCTTGGGTCAATAAGGTCAGAAAAACTAGAAGAGGGTGATGTGGTAGGGGAACAAGAGATGGAAAGTGGTAAGTATGGTATGAAATGGTATGATGACCCCTCAAGAGACCCCCAATCACACCCTTTCCCCAATAGTTGTCCACTTACTAGGAAATCGATGACACTCACTAAGGTGAAACAATGTTAGAATCAAAATGTCTAAGCAGGCGTTATATAATCAAAAGAAGCTTCAATACAAGATATTTAAATGCCTCAAATATTAGAGTGATACTTACCACAATACTTGAATTGTACCTCATGGAGCAAGACCTAATGTATTTTAGAAGCAAAATGGTGTAGTGAATGCCATGGTGATGGATCCAAAAGCGTGGTGGTGAAGTGGGTCTCCAACTATGCAAGTGGACATCATCGGTCAGTTTGTCTCTCGATACTCCATGTCTGCAACCTTAATGCCTCGAGACATGATCTCCTTAGTCATCCATAAAAATTGGGGACAACAAGCACATCTAGGCTATAAATGTGTTGAACCTACACATAATAGATCTATCTAGAAAATACCACACACATTTGCAGAGAGAAATTGATAAAGAAGAAGCAAGAGAGAAAGAATGGAAGAATTCTCATTAACCGTATTCCACACTCAAAGAGTGAATAATTTACAATACATATAGGGTACATGAGTAACTAATGATCCATAGTGGTGGTCTAGATTGATTTGGACACACACCAGTAGTTACGGGAGTAAACTACCACATAGTCTAGTCTCTCAGGTAGTTACGGGAGTGAACTTCCACCTAGCTGAGTTAACTAGTCAACTAGTCTTCAGTTAACTGATTGAACAGAGAGTAGTGAGGAGTAGATCAAGGAACCAATGGTAATGCACCATTCTAGTGATGATCCCAAGACAAGTGTGCATTAACATGTGATGATCCCAATGTTGCATGGTGACAAAACCAATGCAACATCTAAGCTCAACTCAACTAGTCAAACTGAAGTGTCAACTGAAAGAGAATATTCTCTAGGTGGAATATTCTCCCCTAAAATATAGGAGACTGGATAATGATTAATTATGACTAATAAACAAGGAAAAACGTTAGGAAAAAGAAATCATAGGTGTGTGTGAAGTAACTCCAACACCCCCCCTGAACATCACTATGGTGAAAATAAAGAATGGGTCCTGGCAACGAGGCCATGTTAGGTACCCAAATACAAAAGATACGCTAAAAATAAAGTGAGGAAAGAGGGAAAACCTCATGGGAAATCCCCCCCCTCAAATTAAAATGAATAAAAAAAATAAAATGAGAAGGAACAAAAAGCAGTTGCTAAGCAACCTTGTCTTTCACTCCAAGAAGACCTCGCAACTGTGCAAGTTTGTGCTTGTTGAAGATTTTGTTGAAGATTTTGTTGAAGATGTAGATGTCTGCATGGATCTGATGAAGTAGATGAATCATTGATATTTCCACACATATCCACTTTATCTTCTTATAATGAATATGATCCAAATAAAGTTTGGATGAAATTTTGAAAACCGTGCCGTCGTTTTCAGAAAAAACACTGAAATTTTGTTGATTTTAAAATGAACATAACCTCACTTCCCGGACTTCGTTTTGGACGTTTGTTTTTTTTAAATTTGACATTTTCACGAGAGGAATTCAAATATCCAATTTGTTTCTGCAAATTTTTCTCAGAAAATATCAAAATTGATTCTGATGTGCGCGTCTCCCTTTTTGTCTCCCGAGATGCATACATGGTGCATGCAAAAGTGTCTGCATGTGACTCCTGAGATGCATGCCATATATCTTCCACGTGAAATTCAGAAAAAAAAATCTGAAATGGAGTAGACATCATCTTCAATTAATGGAATACAAATTGTGCAAATACTTTTGTAGAAGACTCTTCATAATAAGAGGCTTGATCTTCTGATGGATTCTCTTCTGGCTCTATCTGTTCAACCTCCTACATGAAATCTTCACAATCTTCTTTATTCCCAAATAGAACCTCCAATTTGGTCCATATTTCATTTGGAGTTGATTCTTGTGAGTCATCATATACTTGATGGAGAATTCCAGGAGAAATAAAATAGATGATACATCCTATGGCCATATCTTGTCTATTGAGAAAATCGTTTTTCTCATCGGCAGAATTAGACTCTACTTCCATCGCCATAGTTATTTTGTACAAGCCTCTGCATATGAGCAAATTTTTTTTTTTTGGCTTCCATTCCAAATAGTTATGAGGCGTGAGAAGTATTTCTGGCGAATAATCCATCTTTTTGCTGTCTTCAATCTTTTGTACTTGCAAAATTTTTTGGTGTAGCTTTTTCTTAGTAGTTCGTCGGCTCTAATACCATGTACATGTGTTGAACCTTCAAAGAATAGATCTAGCTAGAAAATACAACACACATTTGCAGAGAGAAATTGAGAAAGAAGAAGCAAGAGAGAAATAATGGAAGAATTCTCATTAATCGTATTCCACACTCAAAGAGTGAATAATTTATAATGGATATAGGATACATGAGTAACTAATGAGCCATAGTGGTGGTTTAGAGTGATTTGGACACACACAAACAGTTACGGGAGTAAACTGCCACCTAGTCTAGTCTCTCAGGCAATTACGGGAGTGAACTGCCACCTAGCTGAGTTAACTAGTCAACTAGTCTTCAGTTAACTGACTGAACATAGAGTACTGAGGAGTAGATCAAGGAATCAATGGTAATGCACCATTCTGGTGATGATCCCAAGCCAAGTGTGCATTAACATGTGATGATCCCAATGTTGCATGGTGACAAAACCAATGCAGCATCTAAACTCAACTCAACTAGTCAAACTGAAGTGTCAACTGAAAGAAAATATTCTCCAGGTGGAATATTCTCCCCTAAAATATAGGAGATTGGATAATGACTAATTATGACTAATAAACAACAAAAAACCTTAGGAAAAAGAAATCATAGGTGCGTGTGAAGTAACTCCAACATAGACTTGTTTTTCATAACGACTTGGAAGGTTCAACACTCTATTATTGATGGAAAATCAACCTAATCCTAATACATTTTCACCAAATAAAAAAAGTTAATTCTTTCAATTAAATACTCAGAAGGTCATAATACATCCTAGTTAATTTAGACAAATAATATAAATAAATTATGTTTTTAGGCATTATATGTTATCTTAAATTTTAGTAGAAATACTTAGATAATGATTTAAATTATTTATATGTACATGATTTATATGAAAATAATACTTAGATAATGATTTAAATTATTTATATCTACACGATTTATATGAAAAGAGATGGACATGCCACTTGGGTGTCTAATCTAGTGTTAAAAATTAGGGTAAATCCATTGAGATGATTTAAAAGAGAAAGGGTGATTGAGATGATTGATTAACACTATATATTACTAATTGAGTTGATTGAATTGCTTTGCTCGGTCCTCATAGCTTATGTAGATACATTTACGTAGGTTCAAATAGTACAATCATTAGAGAGGCTATGTAGAATGATGTATTATGGTCATGCTAAATTGGGATCAAAGCCATTAGGCTTATTGAATTGTAGGTTTGAATATGCATTAATGAAGACTTACATTAATAGTTGGTTTAGTAGTTTTCATGTATGGCTATTAGTTTACATTTTGACAAAGAAATGATATATAAAACATCTTTTAATTTTTTAATTACTAAAATAATTTTCAATGTACAACACTACACCCATTAGATAAGTAATATTATACATCAAGATTGGTTGTTTCTTTGATGTTGTTAGATATAAGTGCATGTAGAAGAACTGACACCAAATGAACAAATATTTCATAATAAAAACTATGATAAGTTCAACTATATTAAAATGTTGTGACTACATTACTTTGGATCTTTATATTAAAATATTGTGACTACATTACTTTGGATCTTATAAAGGGTTCACAAAGTTTCAAAAATTCATAGTTTTTATAAAAAAAAAAAAACATGTAAATGGGGAAATATGTAATATGATAAAATTAATTATTTGATAATAAAAAGAATAACACAATATTTTGTTGATTATTAAATTTTATTTTATAAAAATTAAAATTAAAATTAAATTATGCGATATTTTATAATGAATTTTTAAGAGAAAATGCATAAATTTTTATAGTATATGATATTTCTTATAACTAATTAAAAAAAAATCATTTTCTTTTTATATTCATTCATTTCCTTTCTTATAATCGATTTTTTCGAAAATAAAAAATAAAAAAATCCACTTACTTTTTCATAATCATTCATTTCCTTTTCCATAATCAATTTTTTTATAATCATTCATTTTCTTTCTTACAAATAAAAAAAACTAAATTCCATTTACTTCTTCATAATTACTCATTTCCTTTTTTAGTAATCAAAACTTTTCTATGGTAAGTGATTGAAAAAATCCATGTTTTTCACTCATAAATAATATAGATTACTTTAAAAGATAATTAATCAATTATTATATTAAGGCATTACTTTCCTTTAAAGATCTTATGGAAACCATAATATATTAGAACTTATATATCAGAACATTATATTTGCTTGTTTGGGCTTTTCATTGTACACATCGCTGAGATAGATAAAGATGCTTGGTAACTTAAAGTAAACTTGTTTTTGTGTTTTTGTATGTGTGTATCAATGGGATAACTCAACTACAATATGGTATCCAGACAATCAAAATGAATAATCAAATAAACCAATGCCCTCAAGGATCAATAATCAGATAATAGTTTTAAGTGGGTGAAGAAGATAGTGCTTATAAACCAGATACACAATGATGGGTTTAATAAACAATGTAATAAACTATTAATCAAGTTATGAACTGACTAATGAGATGATAATCATTTTGCAGTTAAAACAACTTGAATAAGAGTACATAAGAAGGGTGAAAATTTGACATTAATAGAGAGAGAAACTTGTGATCTATATTATCATATGAAAAGTCTGTTACAAAGGTATAGTTCCTGTATCCAAAATCGAACCCCTGGTATGTGAAAAATATAGGCATTTATAGCCTTTACAATAAGTCTCAGATCCTGAAAACTGGATCTGAATTTCTAAATATATAAAATAGAAAATAAAACTAAATACAATAAGATAACTAAAGATCTAGTTCCTATGGATCGAACTGTCTTCAAAGTTCTTTGACATCTGGTCTCTATCATTGATGTGCCTCTGATGTGTCTTTGATGTGATGACACATGTCTTCAAAACTGAAAGCTTTCAACAACTGTGTGTAAAGTCTTAGATAACCATACGAGCTTCTACCTCCTATATCTCCATAAAACCTTGAAACCAAATATTTCATAATTTGGTGATTAATTCTTTGATGCCACCTTATCTTTAAATCACCCAAAAATCGCTTTGTTTGAGCTCAAAATCTTCAAATTCCTTCTCTGTGGTTTCACCAGCTATTTTGCCTTAAAATTTGCTAGTTAGTCGGTGAAAGCTCGTCTTTTCAACGACTAACTAGTTGTAAATACGCTTCCTATGTCGGTGAAAATCCTGAGTTGGCCAAAAAGAAAATCCTTGTTGGTCAAAACTAAACTTACTTCTTGGATGATTCGACACTTAGGCTATTTGTTGTCTTCACCATATCTATCTCTGTTTCGGTCTCCACCGTAACCACCTCGGCCTCTATTATCACCTCCAGATGCATAACCACCTGAGGAGCTGGAGCCCTTGGTGCAGATTTTTGAGCCGTTGTTACACTTATTTGTGACCTCTCATCATATAGTCATTATAAAAACTGCCTATAGAATGTGCCGCAGAAAGATCTTCATAACTCGAAACTACATCCCCTTTGTTGTTACCTGCATCATCTGTGTAAATCTTAGTGTTCCAGGGCCATTGGTCTTTATAACCCCGCTTCTGCTTGATTCTTCCAACCTGGCCAATTTCTCCAAAAAGATCTCTAAGTTCATCAGACGTAACATCAAGAGGAGATGTAAATCGATAATTGTCACAATTTCCTCTACAACTCTCATCATACTGCTTTATTGTATCGAGTTGTACATCATAACTGCCAGTGACGTTTCTCGGGTCATTCCTCGTAGGATTTGCCCTTGGTTCTGGGTATCCACTAGGTTTTTCTGCCCTATTACTATCATATCTTGAAAGTCCCGCGCCTCTATCACCGCCACCTTGCACACTGTAACTACCAGGAGGACCATAGTTATTAGGTGGTGCATAAGAATTTGAAACAGTGGGAATTGACACAGTTGGGAATGATATCAAATATTTCCTTTAGACTGCAACCAGGTCTTCTGGTTAAGAGGTGACTATACTCTCCAAGAAGATATGCTCCAACCTTCACCATCGTTTCATGCACAGCAGGTTTGTCAAGATATTCTCAAGCCTTAGTTACCACGACAGTAAGGCATTCATGTTTTTACAAATGTAACAAAATTTATCATCTATGATAAAACGTAGCTTAGAAATGCGAGTTGAGAAAGCATCACAGTGGCCACATGGTCCATAGGCCAACCACTCAAATCGTTCTGCGTAAACTCCACAACACTCTTCCATTTCTTTGATGAATTATTAGAAAAGGAACTTGGCGCTTGCACTTGGCTCGGTGTTGTTTTGACTACTGTAATTTGAATTTGTTGCCTTGCTCGTGGCTTGACACGTGGATTCAATTTAAATCATGATCTGATTTGTTACTTGACATGTCGACACATAACATGACTCATGGTTGTAACTAACATAAGAATGGCTTATGTCTTTAATACGTAGCCTGACTCACGGCTAAGTGCGCTAATCTTTGTGTATTGGGCATGTGGCTTAACTCATGGCTTAGGCCAGTGTATTGGATAATGTGATTGGTTATATATGTTAGCTCGAGATATAATGTGCCCTGACTCAAACATTGATGAAATTTGGTGCTAGATTTGGTAGATACAAATGACATAAGATTAGGTTAGAACACTTAAACACACACCACTCCCCTTTTGACCAAAGTGACAATGGAAAGGTCATATGTTTAGACATCATAGGAGTTATGGGCAAAAGCAAAATCAAAAGGAGCTTGTCAAGAAAGATTGGGAATGGGAGGTATAGACAGTTCCTCTAAATATTTAGAAATTAGCTTATGGATAAAACACTCAAAAATACCAGTGCATTTTTTTATCGCTAACAAGTTGTGTTCTGTAATTGTGTGTTGCAGGCCAGTTACCTCTCCATTAACATACACCTTCACCTCTGCATTAGCATACACCTTCAGTGATAGATTGTCTATAGTTGTAAACCACTCTTTTATAAATACAATGATTAAGATTCGAAATTAAAGGATCTTTCCGAAATTAAAGGCGAAGGACCTTTCCGTAATTATCTGACCCGAATCACAAGACAGAATGGTATACTGGCGATAGACGGTAAGGAAGGTGCACAGAGGAAGCTCTAATGGAGATGGCAACGGCGACGGCCCAAAGTCGATAGCCGAAACAAAGATCCCAATATGAGCGGAGATCTCCTGGACAGAGAGTTACAGCTCCATATTTCTATTTAAGATTGCAGGAACAATTTGAAATAGGGTAGTCGTTCATTCAATCAGTGATGTTATAATTCCTGTTAGTTGCCTCCGGAAGATCAAGATGAGTTCACACACCTTGGCAAAGGATCGTCAACCCAACTCCCATGAAATTGCGAAAGCAGTGGTGTTATCTTCACTGGCTTGCTTAGATAATCAATCGGCAACGGCAACTGTTGAAAGACGGTCTTCGGATATTGGTTTCGAAAGGATATTAATGGCCCCTCATTTTATATTGGGTTTTGATCCCAAGGAATATGGCTGTAACACGACGCTGTATGTTGCATTCAGGAGGCGTTTATCCATTCAAGATATGTTTGCCGTCAAAGTCGCAGATCGAAGTGAATTCATTGACAGCTACGGGGAAGCTGCGAAGGATGTGGAGGGACTGTTTCACTCTGAGCTTTTCAATAGTATAACATCCGAACTACCAAGTATGTCTCATTTTCAAAATTACAAGGCAAACAGGATAATATTTTCAGGTCATGGCGTGGCTGGGGTATTAGCCCATTTGTTCCTCATCTGCTACATGATAATGACTCGGGAAGAGGACAGAGAACACATTTCCATTGGGTTTGGCTCCCCTTATTTCTGTGACGATTCTGCCAAGCGGTTTTGTCGGAAAACAATGGAGCTGGATAGGCGAATGTTTACATTTGTGAATGATGCTGACCCTGTGCCTTGGATGCTTGAGGGTATAAGGATGACTTGCACTCCAGAGTCTGTAGGAAGGAGGGGCTTGGAAAGATTAAGCATATGGTTGGACTCAGAAAATTCGGATGAAAAAATGGAAATTGCTATTCCCATGCTAGAACCTGCACAAACAATTCTCAGCGAAATGGGCCATATAGCTCGGTTCAATATGCCTTTCTATGCATCCATTGGGATGTACCCGGGGGCAAGGGCATCAACTCGTAGATTTATCTCCGTGATTCAACAATGGGTTTCTCGTCTGATCGGATACAACGGAATCATTTCAAGGGTTCGAACACTGGACGTAGATTCCTGGGAATGCCACAGAGTTGAATCCTATGTTAAGGAGTTCGCGTCTTGTATACACACAGGAAGATCTCTGATCAAGCCCGTCATGGAGATAGAGCATAATCCTTATATACATGCCTGCACTCTGAGTGTTTACAATGTTGAAACAAGCTATGAGGGAGTTATAACCATTACAGGGAGTAATTTGTCCGATGATTGCGGTATGGAGTCAAATGTAGAGCCAAATGTAGGACATGAGTGGAAGGTTGAGGATACAAGTGAAAGCAGCTGCGTTCTTGTCAGAGGATTTTTAACTGAAATGGAAGCCAACGCGATAAACAATTGGAAGAAAGATGAAATTGTTGGGCAAACACATCTTTTTCTAGAATTAAGGACTTGCTATGGCTCTACATATGCAGATGTTCATGTTGAAGACTTGTGGTATGATGGCTCCGTTGCGTCTGCTTTAACCCGCGGCATGGGAAGGTTGTTGTTGATGCAGCAATCGGAGGTTTTGGTAAGAAGTGATATGTACAGGAAGGCTCATGAAACTCTTGAAAGTGTTTTCGCTGGCACTCTGGATCATCTTTCCTATTCTAGACTGGAAACAAAGAGAGACCATTTCGAGCTTGTGAAATCATCCTTAACCAGGCCTGTTGAGATATTTATTGGCAATCATAATGATATTAATGTAGAAGTTGAGGATGTACAGCCTATTATTGAATCAACCGAAGGGGTACTAAAAAATTCTCATCTATTTCTTTTTGCCTCCCTTTCCTCTCGATCAGAGTTTTTTCTGATCCCTGATTATAAATGGATCTCAAAGTTTTTCCATGATGGCAGCCACTTCTCTAGATCTGATGGAAGAGTCGGAATACTGAATTACAGGGACATACTGAGAACTATATACTGTCTTCTCAGCGGCACTGAATCACGGGGTGAGCAGTCGGATGTGTCGTATTACGAGACAGAAATTTACAAATTTCAAGAACAGGGAGGACAGATGGTGAAGACCAGGCAAGCTCTACAAGAAGGGCTTCAGAAAGACATAGAGAAAAGAGCATCCATGATGTATAAAGTCAGAACAGCAAGCAATTTATTGGAAAGCTTGAGATTTGCAGCTTTTATAGGTCCCGAGAATGCTGGGAAGACTACTCTTATTAATTCAATATTAGGCGATAACGTTGGAGGTGTAGGATTCACTACACACACCACGGCAGCCACTCCTTACAGGTTCAGAGATGATATTTTTCTAGTTGATTTTCCTGGCACTGACGGGGGTGGAGACAGGGCTCATCTGTCCAAGATATGGGAAGATTATGAGAAGGTGGCAGACTTGTGCGTGGTCGTGCTCAATTTTGGGGGAGATACTTCTCGAGCAGCGCAGGTATTTCCTATGATTGCTCGTTCCCGAATGTGCGGTAATGTAGTTCTGGTTATTAACAGGGTGGATTCAGTTCTGAATGGCTCAAGGAATTCTCCCGTATGGGCTGAGTACAGCGCGGACAAAGTAGAGCAACTTAAAATATCAATAGCAGAAAACTCTGGGTTACCCGCAGATCGAGTGTTCTTCTCCGTCTCAAGAACAAATGAAGAGCTGGAAGAAACCACACGCCAACTTCTGAAAGAGCGGCTCATAATGTTGAAAGATGAGATCACAAGCACGGTAAGAGGGTTGCTTTTGGGATTGTAGTTCGCTGTTACAAAGGAAAGTTGGATTATTTCATAAACTTCAGCGCTCTTTCAAAGTCGATATTCGAACATTTTGCATTTTTGGTGAAGTTGCTGTGGTTCCGAAGAGTTTTTACAAAATTGTTATAAATTTTCATGGAGACTATGCAATTTTTTTGAACACCTATGTTTTGTTAATGTATGAAGAAGTTTATGGAGGTTGTCCTACAAGTTTTTTCTACCATGTTAACCAGCTCCAACGCAACGGCCTTGAATGGATGTTCTTTCTTTGATGGACGACAATTCGAATTTTTTCAAATGTACAAATCCATCATTTCATGCACTTAGATCTTTTGTTTTTTTTGGCAGTAACATTTCGGGGTTTTGGCTCTGTTGTTGATGATACCTGGTTGGTAGCTTTGCAAATTTGACAAAAATGTTGTGGATGATACCTGGTTGGTAGCTTTGCAAATTTGACAAAAATGATAAAAGTATGGTAGACATTGTGATAGTTAGATGATGTGTGTATATATAAAAATAAAGTGTTCGGTGTGAACAATTGGATCACTCACGTTAAGATTCTGTTATTCACTAAAAACTAGTTAGTTTTGTAGATCATGCATTCTCATTTAATAATGGGGTATCTTGATTTTTACTTTTTATTTTTCTGATTCAATCATTTTATTTATTTGATGAAGTTTTTAATTTGCAATTTAGAGGTTTTAGAAGATATTTTATGGCAGGAGAGGAAACCGTTATAAATGGCCAATCCTCACGGTTCACTGGCACACAATTCTAATTTTAATGACCTTGGGCGTTGTACAGTGAAAATCCATTGCCTCTCCAATTATTGAAGAGCAGTTTCAATTTTGTGGATAACATTTACTTGTTTAGATAGAGTTTTCTGAATATAGGTTTCAATTATGTGGATAACTGTTGTTTAATTAGAGTTTTCTAAAGATAGGTTTTATTTTTGTGGATCACTGCAGGAATAAACATTTCTAATTCATCTTAATTAGACCTAAACAGCATCGAGGCAACAATCTATCTACTCTCATCTTTCCATTTTATTTACAGAACTCATATTGTTGTGTATTTGTTGTTGTTCATTGGTAGCTCCTAATAAGGGGTTTTGTGGGGTGTTAAATAGTATCTTTTCTTATTATTAAGGGGAGGTAGAATAATCTTGTAAGTGAACTAGGTGATGGAGTTTACTGTTAAGACACCCCTTTATGTGAGATTGATAAACTGTATTGTTAAAATACTCTGTTATGTGAAATCTGAATCGAAGTCTCGGCTTACCTTGTTGTGCCTAGTTACCAATTCTGCCAACAAAAAAAAGTTCCAATAACAAAAAAAAAAAGATTATATGCTGTTATGTTAACTCCGATTTTTATATAAACAACGTTCACAGTAAGGTGTAAGAGTCGATTATGGCAAAGTAGGCCTGCTGGGGCTCACAATCTATCGGTCCTTTTCACTCTTACCATAGCTTTTAGGTACCCAGGGAGATCCTTCTTTCAACATTTGAATCTTACCTGGTCGGAAAGCACTGCTAAGTGTACACATATTAAACATGGCCCAAACTGGTTTGTGTTACCCCTGTTACCATTTGAATGAATCGCTGACCCTCTCTGTTCACATTTATTAAGATTAAAACCCCTTTTGTAACCATCCAGGCAGGAATTCGTTCGATCGTTGACAGAGGCAATAATATTGTTCATTCTGAGAATTTTCTATGATAAAATTGAGTCTTTTTTTTATTCTCCCATAGTGAAGACAAAAATTATCAGAATACAGGGTTAGAAAAGGGGGCCATGGAAGCAGGTTTTTTTATTCTCCCATAGTGAAGACAAAAATTATGAGAATACAGGGTTAGAAAAGGGGGGCATGGAAGCAGGTGAGGCTTCAAACTCTTATACACCATCCAATACACACAGCTTCAAGTCCCACCCTTCATGGGCATGCATATAGAGCTAAATACGTTGAAAGTACATACAAGAACTTGCTAAATACTAGGTGGAAAGGCTCCATGAGGGATTACAGACTTGGACCTTGTATATCAAATTGAACTCCATGGCGGAGAAGAATGATAATTGAACGTTGATTGAGAATATGGGCAGAACAAAGTGGGATGCTGAACACTCCAGTGCACCTTTCCATCAATAAGCAAGCAATAAGTAATAGATATTTATCACCTGTACACAACAAAATTATGATATGCAGTAGCAATAAGTACACAACAAAATTATGATATGCAGTAGCAATACGCTGTACAGTTCTATCACCTGTCAATATTTTTTCATTCTTAAAATATATTAGAAAATCATTTAAAGTAAGACGGGAGATGGAACCACAAGAAAACTCCTTACTAGTTTTTTTGGTTTGTCACTATTGGCGGTTCAGATTTTGCAAGCGTCTTTTCGGCGTTCACCAGCCATGAATTTGTGGCTGTGCTAGTGGTACTGAGATTAAATTTTCTTTGTTAAATGCTAAAGTATAGCTAGGAAAATGCTCGTACACATCACATTTCTGATGAGCAGGATTGGCTGAAAATGATATATTGAATTTTACTAAACTAAAAATATTGTCAGTTTATAAATTCTGTATAAATTTATCCAGTTTATAAATTCTGTATAAATTTGAATTTTTTTTTTATTTTTATAAAATACATTTTTTTGAAATTTTCTGACCTAAGGATAAAACACCCACAAGTTAATATTAGTTTTAGAGATAGGTGATTTGTTTTCAAATTGGAGTTTTAAATATCATTGTTGGCAGATAAAATAGTGATCTTCCTATACAACACTTTCTCTTAGAGTGTCCAGCATATATCTAGATTAGATTTTAGTTTTAAAAGATTTGTTATACTTTCAACTTTTTTAATTTTTTCACTCCACAAAATTATGGTGATCTTGGAACATTCCTCTTAATGTTTTTGACAGCATTGAAATAATTTTTTAAAAAATTCCAAGTAATTTCTTACCTTCTTAAAGTTAAATAGACTAAATTCTTAATCACCACCACCAACATCATTATCATCCATAATTTATAATTTGAATCATAATTAATAGCTGAGTGAGATGTCCATTAGAAGTTTAAGAATTTGTTGGCTCGTCATATGAGGAAGTAGGCAATAAAAAATAAATAAATACAGAGCTTATGAAAATATCTCTCTAGTAACAAGTCTGTGGCATTGAAACCAGAACAACAGGAGGACACATTAAAAACTAATAGACCCATAAGATAAATAACTAAAACAATAGCATGACTATCAACCATCTAAATTATGAACCCGAGGAGCACGCTTAGGTTTAAGAGCATCAGAGCCCGGGAGGTGACAGGGGTGGAACAAACTGAAGAGACCTCCCCCACTAAACCATTATGACCCTCTTGCGAGCCAACGATCGGAACGTCATGGCTGAGGGAGCCATGTGTCACTTGATCCGGGTGTTTACATTTAATTGAACGTAACATTACTCACCTGTATATTTTTTTAATTGTTATTTTATATATTTATTTTAAATATGCCTTGTAATATTTAATATTTATTAAATCACGAGAACGAGAAAGGAATAATTTTAAGATTTTTTTTTTCAAAATTAAATTGCAAGTGTATATTTTTTTAATTGGTGTTTTATATATTTGTTTGGAAAGATTTTTTCTACATATCTCAATATGAGGTAGATGTGTAATTCTATATCATGTTGTACACAAATTTTCCGTTGAAGAGAGGGAATATGAATGGATAAAATATTATAATGGTCGTTGAGATTAAGAGATAAAAGGAATAAGATTAGTTGAGGAGATTAGGAGAGAACAAACTATTAAATTATCAATTGAGATTAGGTGAAAGAAGGAAATTAATAAAGTATTAAAATTAGTAGTTGAAGTTAGGAGATAAAACAAAAATTGAATTAATGAGATTGCTATAGCTTTGAAAGAGAGATAATTAATAAGGATAATATGGGATAATTAATAATGGTAATAAGGGATAATTAATAACGATAATGCATATAATACATTGGTGTATGAATACCTTCTACTATAATTCTAAACTTTTAGACCTTTTATCTTCCTTTGCTTACAAACTTTTAGCTAAAAACCCTATTAACGCTATTACTAGTTTGGTCACCAAAGCTGTCAAATCTTCTTCCTTGAACCCTAACATCCAAAAGCGCCTCATTTCTCATAATCCCCAAACCTTGAGGATCTATGGGCAACCCAAAATCCACAAAGAAGACATTTTGCTTAGACCTATAGTTAGTGCCATAGGAGCCCCCACTCACGACCTTTCTCGATTTCCTATTGATAAGCTTCAGGTCTCGTTGGAAAAAAACTCTTCTTTTATCAAAGATTCCATTGACTTCATTCAAAAAACTCAAAATCTTCACATTGGTGAACAAGACCTCATGGTCAACATTGATGTTGTTTCTTATTCACCAAAATATTGGTTTCAGAAGCCCTGACCTCGATCTCCAAACTAGTAGACCCTGAAACTCCTAACCTCATTGAAATATGGTTCTCTTCTACCTTCTTCACCTTTAAAGGGGTTTTCTATGAACAAACTGAAGGCACATACATGGGGTTGTTCTTATCCCCAGTAGTTGCCAATATATTCATGGACCACTTCAAGACTTTAGCACTAAATAATTTTCATCTCAAACCCAAGTGTTGGTTTTGTTTTGTAGATGACACATTTGTCATCTAGCCTCATGTCCATTCCAATTTAATCTCATTCTTCAACCACCTTAATATCATTTCTCCTCACATCCAATTTACTATGTAAATCCAAAAGGACAACTATATTCCCTTTTTGTATGTCTGTATTTATTGTCTTTTTGATGGTTCCCTTACCCACCAAGTTTATAGAAAGAAGACTCATACCGATAGACACCTTCATGTCAGTGCCCACCGTCATCCAAATCAAAAATCCGCTATCCTCAAAATCCTGATTGCTCGAGATATTCACATATCTTCTCCTCAATTTTTTGTGGAGGAAAAAACCCACCTAACCAAGGCCCTTTTGTCCAATGGATACTCTCTCTCAAATTAACCATGCCTTCCACTCGACCAACAATCATAAATAAAAAAAATCACCTCATCCTCCTCCCCACCTTGTGCCCTCATTTTTGTGTCCTATATATAGAGCACCACTAATCATATCTCAAAACTTTTGGCTAAGAATAATATCAAAACATTGTTCAAACCTTACAAAACTCTCAAATAGTGTTTTAGAATTGTCAAAGACAAATGTGACTCGATGCTTTGCCTAGGAGTTTACCAAATTCCTTGCTCATATGGAAATTATTACATAGGTCAAACTAACAGATCATTCAAAGCCCGTCTTAAAGAGAATATAGTTGACACTACCCACAACCGAATTTTCAAATATGTTATCGCCAAACACTCTTTTAATTCCAAGAACCTAATTTTTTTGACCAAACTAAAATTTTAGCCTCAACCCCTTATTAGTCCTCTTGCCTCATTCAAGAAGTTTTTCAAATTGAAAAACATCATAATAATTTCAATCACAAAGATGGCTACAAACTTAACTAATCGTAGAAGCCAACCATTCATCACCTTGATCATTAGTGTTCTTCTGTCTACACTTGAGTCGTCTGGTTGTTTCGATTCTTGCTGTCATCTTTTTCTTTATGTTATGATTCCTTTTTCTCGTAATCTAAATGTACCTCTCTAAAGTCCCCTTACATCTTTTTTTCCCTTTAGCCTAGTCATGCCAATTTATTATATGCATTATCGTAATTAATTATCCCCTATTACCATTATTAATTATGTCATATTATTCTTGTTAATTATCTCTCTTTCAAAGCTATGGCTATCTCATTAATTTGTTTTTTGTTTTATCTCCTCATCTCAACTACTAATTTTAATACTTTATTAATTTCCTTCTTTCACCTATTGTCAACAACTAATTAATATTTTATTCACTATCTTCTCTCTCTTCAACTATTACTTAACTATACTATTTTCCAACATATTAGCTTGAGTTGCTCTGATGATGGTGGAGTGTCTAGTAGAAATGTTGGACATTTCAAATTTTTCACATTATGACTCACTGTTGAAACCTACATACTCAGAGTCTAATTCTATATCAACTTTTTATATAGAGATAACTTATATATAACTATATTTTTTTGTATGGTTAAAACATTTGAATGGTGCATTGTTCAATATGAGGGAGATGTGTAATTTCTTTCGTGTTCAACATGGAGTTGACACATGACATTTAAAAAAAATATTAATAACAAAAAATGTTTCAATGTTTGCCATAAATAAAATATTTCAAAATCCACCTTAAGTAAAATAATTGTATATCAACTTTATATAGAGAGAGACAATGAAAGAGAGTGAATAACTTAGATCTTTCTCAACTCTAGATCTATCATGTCTCGAGAGGGATCAAATTCCTCAAAGTGCAAACCTTTTCTCTAATTTTATGTTCTAAAAAGAGGTTTAGATCAGGGGTTGAGACAAATCTACACTCATAATATTTTAAATATGACTACACTTGTTATATTTTAAATATAACTTCAAATTGTATTAGAATTTTAATATTAATTTTGGTTCTAATTATGAATTTACATAATGTTGATTCCTTTAATCACCCTAAAAAAATAATAAATTTCAATAAGAAAAAATATTATAATTTTTATTAAAAAAATATAAATTGGATTGATGATGATGATGACCATTAAAGTCCACTAAGACTCAATTGGTCTATTAGACCTTAAGAGGGTAAGCAATTACTTGTGATTCTTTAGAATTTTGTTTCTGTGCTCGAAAAACATTAAGATAAGCTTTTCAATATCACCATAGTTTTGTTGAGTTAAGAGGTTAGGAAGGTTAGTAGTGTGACAAATATTTTGAAAATGAGATCTAATCTCGGTATAGGCGGACAATCTAAGAGAAAATGATTTTCTTCTTCAATCTTCTTAGTGTCACAAAGGTGACACACTCTTTCATCCCATGGAATTTTAGGAATTGACCAACGCCCAAGTTCACTATGGAGCTAGTGAGAATTTGTTCTTATCTTAGCAATGCTTATTCTTTTATTTACACTTGTCAAAACATACAGATAATTTTGATCTTATAGATTAGGGTTGATTACAGCTTTATAATACCTTAATTTTGTTTTCCTCTAACTCTTTATCACACTACATTTTCTTCTTAGTTTTGATTTGATGATATTTTTAATAGTATCTTTATTTTGTAAAATGATTTTTCCATCATTTCTCAATACTTTAACCAAGACCAATATCTTTATGTCATTATAATCACTTCTCATTTATTTAATTATAAAATTATGTTTTTTTTTTTTTTTTTTTTAAAGTTAAACCAAAGTTTAAAGAACGTTTCATTTATGAACTAAAATGATGAAAATTATGATTTTTATTTTTTGTGTTCACCGAAGTTTACGAGCCCTTCCTTTATGTATAAAAATATTAAGAAATCTTTTCAAACATTTTGTTACGAAGAAATGACACTCAATATTAGTATTATCTTTCTTTTCAATATTTTTTTTGGTAAATGAATCTTTTAATTAAAAGATCAATGGTGTAAAATTGGGTTGATGAAAGAATATTATTTGTTTATATAAGATTAAACAATTTTTGGATTAATATCAATTGATTCATGTTAATTATATTGTTAATTCGTAATAACATTGCATTTCAACAAACATAAACCAATGACGTAGTATTTCCATCTTTTATACTTTGAAAGAATACTATGGGAAAAGTTATATTCTTAAAGTTGTATCTCTAACAAAAACATGAAAGAATAAATTAGAAATGTAGAAAATAATATATCTCCACATATTAAAATTTATTTTTTTCCTTTACCATGTAGCTAATTGGATAATAGGATAATAGAAGAAACTCCAAATCAAATATTTCAATTTTTTTTTATGGTTAATGATTAAGAAAATGAATAATTATATAATAAATTATTTATTATTATTATTGAGTTAGTATTTGGGTCTCATGTACGAGATTTTGGTTAGATGTTACTAAAAACCACATAACCTTATTGGAGGTAGTTTTAACAATGATTACAAGAGAAAATGACTTTTTTTTGTGGATACTATCTAGGTTAAAAATGTTTTTTGGTCTTCAGGTAAGATCTAAAACTACTGCTAATTGGATAAGAGCTCATCTTCCTTGGATGTAAGGAAACAAGTTAACAATCCAAGACCTAGAAGCATTTGTCAAGGTTAAAATTCTATCCCCTTATGGACCACCAACGAGTTATTTTAGATGGTGTGGTTTTCCTTAAATAATGGTGATGAGCCAACTTGCATTTGTGGGTAGCAACCAATGATCGATGTCTTCACTACCAGTTGACCATTAAATTGTAATAATTTTTTCCACCTTTCGAAAACTCTTTACAGATTCCCTAACTCCCAACTAATTGTTGAATACTAACCCTATGAACAATAAATATTAATTTAATAAATCGAGTGCCAATTTTAGACAAAAATATCAAGACATGTCACTACCACCCTCACTTTATGAAACTAAATTATAATTCCACTTTGTTTTGAAAGATGCGCTTATAATGAGTAGTGCATGACTTGGCAAGGCTTATAAGAAATTTGTATATTACCTCCATGTTAGAAAATTTGTAATCTCTTTATTTAAAGTCATTAATTCTATGTTTTATTTTACTTAATATGTTCATCTTCTATGATAGATATCACTATTATTTGATTTTAGTATATCCTTCCACTTCAACAAGTACATTTTAAAAATATAGAATTGTGTACTACAAAGATTTTTATTATTGAAAATAATTGAAATTTGTGTATGTAGAATGTAAGATAGGTTAGTTGGCATCGTTTCAAATGTAATGCATGATTGGCAATAGATTAAGTATATAAATATAATATAAAACACATTTTAAATACAAATGATAAAGAGGTGACATCATATTTATAATGGAGAAAATTTTATAGGAAAATACTCCTCTATAAATATCAAATTGTATTAATCCACTCTATTGGTGCACCCATTATAATGGTACAAGACCCCATTATATAGGGGCTAGGAATAACTCACTCATTAATGCCCCAAACAAAGTAGAATATTCACACCAACCTCCCCCATTAAGGTTGAGTTAGGGGACATGAGGGTGTGGTTTGGAGGAGATATCAGAGAAAACTTAGTAAATATTTTCCCTAATATCCCCCTTCAATACGAAGGTGGGAGTGGCGAGGAATATAGGGATATTAGTTGTTGTATAGAGTAACCAAGATTCAAGGAGCTATCAAAAACAATGGGACAACATTACATCTCCTCTGGTTACTCAATATTCAAGGTTGAAAAGAAGAAAATAACATTGATATTGTTAGTCTGCAACTCGATGAACAAAATGACAAAACCATGCTAGAAAATTATGGAGAAACAAACATTGAAATAGACTTATGTCAGAAATTCATGGATAGCAACAAGTAGCTTTGAAAAATGCATTTTAATCATTGTTGTAAGAAAAAACACCAATCTATGATTGTTATGATGGAGGGACAATATTCAAAGTACATTTGACTCTCTAAATTCATTACAACCTCACTAGGATGCATTCTTTAATATTTTAGATTTCATAATATGTTGTGTTGCATTTGTCATTTGACATGATAAAACTTACAAGGTTCATTGAGAAATTTGATATTTTAAAGGATTATCTAAATCATAGATATTCCATTGGTGATGTTGTTTGGGAAGCAAGTATCTACACTATGATGTATAATGTGTCAGTTTGTGGCATTGGGAGGATGATGCTATGATATTTAAAGAGTAATGTTTTAGATATATGTGGGGCTAAAGTGTTTTTCTAGATCTAGAGGAACTCAAAACAAAAACCAAACCCAATTTTGTGGTTTTGATGTTATAATGAATTTGCATCCTATATGAATCAATAATCAAGTACATGTGCATATTGTTGAAATATACCTAATAATCTATTGAATACTATACAATTCACACTACAAGGAGAACACCTTGTAGTGGAGGTTTTTACAGAACATCCCCCCCAAAAATATTCCTTCTCTGTTTATAGCGAAGGTCGTTAGCGGAGGTGGGCAGGCGAAGGTTTTTGCAGAGGTTTTTACATTGGTGTGCTTAAATCGTATAAACGCACTGGTGTGCTCACAAATAAAATGCCCCGATTCTTAACTAATAAAGCACACCAATAATCGTTATTAATATAAAATGCTAAAATATCATTTTTTTTATTTATAATAAAATAAAATGCATATCGGTGCTCCATGATAAACTAAGAGCACTAGTGCACGTATAAAGGATGCACCGGATAAGGTTAGAACAATTGGCTATTAAAAAAAACAATTAATTTAAAAAATAGAAAAACCTTTCTCAGTGCACTTAAAAAACACAACCGCTTCGGTACATATACAATAGTGGCACACTGAATAACAATAACGATGTGCTTAATAGTACTATAGCCTCAAGTTTTTTTAATATACAACCAAAAATAAAACTGGTGTGTTACTCATACTACCACACACCAATGTGTCTTACTTTATGGTGCACCATGATAGGGTATATTAAGAAAAGAAGTATCGATGCATTCCGATACTACATAATGCATCGGTGCGTCTTACTGTCAGATGCACCATGATAGGGTAATTTGTTTTTACCAAACCAAATTTCACTATCACAATTTTTTCTATGCTTCCAATCACTCATACAAGCACTAATGCTCACCCTCCTTCTACGATCACTTTGTTTGCAATGTTCTAGAGTGTTGCTTCCCCGATTCGATAGCTTTGCCGGTAGATTCCATACATTTTCCAATTTTGGAAAATAATGCATTTTTTCATTTTTTGTCTACAGGCCAGCCATGCCTCCTCATGTGAGAATACTCCAGGTAAATTAATTGTTACCTCCTTATTTTAATTTTAATTTTGTTGAAATTTAAAATTGGGTTCAAATTTGGCATTTTTTCATTTTTTTTAAATTTTGTGTGGTGCGCTTCATGCATTTGGCTCCCCCTGGATTTGGTTCATCCTATGAATTAATAGAAAAAACTGAGGTGGTGTGTCTTATGAATTTGTAGGAAGCACTACTAGCGGTGCATTTAAAACTACACAACGCACTACTAAAAACTAAGCGCCACACACTAGAATGGGGGTGTGCATTATCAGTGCCTCTCGTCCTAAAAGATACACCATCTTTGCAATAAACCCACCGATGTATTCTAGAAAATAAACCACACCGGTGCACATCACCGCACCAAACACCTCGTGATCGATGCGTTATAAAACATAACACACCACTAAAAATACACATCGGGGCTCCAAGCAACATGGAGCACCAAACTTGCCAGTGTACATTAATTTTGCGTATCATTTTAGACGAGGCATCGCAAATCGATGTGTTATAGGGAATAACCCGCATAGGTGCATTGCATCACACTGCACATAAAACATTAGCATAGTGATGAAAAAAAAAAAAACCTATGCAATGAATCCGAAAGAACCTTCTGATCAAAACAATGATCGCAAAAGTCTTAGAACAAAAATTAGCATAGCGGTGTGTTTAATGACTAAGGTAGCACTGGTGCACCAAATAACATGGAGCACAGTGAAAATTGTGAACATGGAGCACCAAACTTACCGATATACATTAACGATGAGAATCATTTTAGACGAGACACCACAAATTGGTGCGTTATAGGGAATAACCTGCAATAGTGCATTGCATTGCACCACACATATAAAAAATAACATATCAGTGTGTTTAATGACTAAAGTAGCACTTATGTGCCAAATAACATGGAGCATCGTGAAAATGGTGGTGCTTGTTTTCTAATAGAATGTACCATTCACAATGCATATGATCTATTACAGGCACACCGGTTACTTTACCAGATCTTTTTTGCAAACATAAATTAATTTTATTTTTTGATAAATACAAAATGGTTATATATGTGTGTGTTTTACAATTTCAATTTGTTTTATCTATATATATGTGCCTAAAACTAATTGTATCTGAATAAGAGACGACGACAACGAGCGTAAGACAAACAACAATAGTAGTAGGTCAATGCGTACAAATTTGTACGGGAATGGGAGGCTAGAGAGATGGAGATGGAGATGGATAGGATCCCTCGCCCTATTGCATTGTAGACTCATTCCCTTTTGAGGAATGTTGGCCTCCTCAAGTTTTATGAGGAGGCTTCCACTCTCAGGGGGAACTATTCATTTTTACAACAATTGATTCATCATTCAGATGATGCTTGACAAACATTCAGAGTCAGTCCTAATATGTGGTATCATCCCACATAGGAGGATATTTATTTTATTACCGGGTTTTCTACAAGGGGCGAGGTTTTTCCCTAGTTCTCTAATCTATTGCCTGACATTTCAAGAGAGAGCCAGTTGGAATATGTGTAGAGATATGTCGGTTAGGACATTGTTTCCACTATGAAATTCCAGGTTGTTGGTGTTCAGTTGTGGATAGATGCATTTGGTGCAGAGGAGGTTATGTGTCTATCCCTTGTTGTCATAGAAATCACACACTTTACTTCTGATAGACAGTGCATTAGTTTCTCATTGATGTACTATGTAGATAGTTTAGTTCAAAGGCCTCAAATGATTAGGTGGTCGGAGTTATTTTCGTGTCAGTTTTGTTTTTCATTGGATCCTTGTTGCTTTGTTTTTTATGGGAGGTTATCCTTCATATTTGTGTCAGAGTTGTTACATTTTTTTAGAGGCTTCATTTCACTCGGTCAACAATATCCCACTTCTCTTCTAGGCCTATGATTGATGCACGTATGTACATGTGGGGGCAATTTTTTCCTGAGAGGGGCCAACCGGAGTGGCCGTGTACTCAAGCAGGTACAAAGATATGTGATTTTTTGGCTGGAGAGGAAAATCTTGTCTTGAAACTTGTACAATATTCATACACAGGGATGGATTGGAGAGGATGTATGAACATCCTATTTACTCTAGACAAGCCACCCGATAATAGAGGTAATACTATTGTTATGTTTTAAAAATTTTGGTTGCACAATTTTTTTGTCTTATTTAATGCACATGTAATTTATTGTAACATTGTGTTTCAATTATCTAATTATTATTGTCTATTGTTTTGCATATATTGGCATATATGTTAGGGATGAGCCTCCCCAACAAGGTGGTGATATGGATGAGACAACTGAGAAGCCTTTAGTATAGAGACATGACATGCCATGTAGGCCAGATCAGAGAGTTAGAACTAAGGTGACAAATCACATATGTGGACTAATTGACAGTTAGGGAGTGGTACATGTACATGTTTGAGAGATATTATGGGTATCAGATCCATTTGACATATGGGCGACCCTTCCTCATGACATGACATCACTGATGTTCCATGTTTTCAATGCCCTCAACCTTATCGAGATATTGAGATATTTCTCTCAATCCACTTCATGTGTCTCATATTTTGAAGATGATACCCATGATTCCCCACCACATGATTATCCACCACTTGGTCCTCCATTGGACCGACTGACATCCCCTCCAACACCTCATCCTTATCATCGTTTTTGTCGTCCTCCTCCTCCACGTGATCTTGGTGAAGAGATATACCAAACTCTACTTTTGTCATTTTTATTTGACATGGGTACTAATGGACTCTCTACCTCTTGTAGCAAAGGAACTAATGCCTTTGGCTCTGGTGGTGGACCTAGCTAGTAGTGGTATTGGACATGTATATTGATTGTTGTATATTTGACTTGAGATGTATATATGACATTTATATTGATATGTATATGGCTCATGTGTATATTATGTTTTTTCATATCATGTTGATGTTGTTGTTTGATTTATAAATTGTATTATGAGTACACTAATGATTAGCATTATTAATTATTTCTCCATGTTTAAATTAAATTTGAGATGTATCACTCATTTAAATTTAGCGTTTCCATATAATGTTTAACTTTAGTATTATGAAATTGTTTAATTTGGACCGTGATTGTAAAAACTTATAACCATTAATGTCATATAATGTTTAACTCTTCTTCAAAGTGAATTGTTTGTTGTGCAACAAGATACAATATGTTGACTAAACATGTTTAAAAACACAAACACAAATACATAAATATGATGAGTGAAATGAATGTGATTTGAATAATTATGTCTTTTTCATATATTGTAATAATAAAGTTATGATATAATTTTTCAACAACACTATGATATAATTATTCAGTGTCAGAGTTGTTTACATTTTTTTTAGAGGCTTCATGTCACTCGGTCAACAATATCCCACTTCTCTTCTAGGCCTATGATTGATGCACCTATGCACATGTGGGGGCATTTTTTGCCTGAGAGGGGCCAACCAGAGTGGTCATGTACTCAACCAGGTACAAAGATATGCGATTTTTTGGCTGGAGAGGATAATATTGTCCTCAAACTTGTACAATACCCATACACGGGGATGGATTGGAGAGGATGTCCAGACATCCTATTTACTCTAGACAAGCCACCAGATAATAGAGGTAATACTATTGTTATGTTTTGAAAATTTTGGTTGCACATTTTTTTTGTCTTATTTAATGCACATGTAATTTATTGTAACATTGTGCTTCAATTATCTAATTATTATTGTCTATTTTTTTGCATATATTGGCACATATGTTAGGGACGAGCCTCCCCAAGAGGGTGAGGAGATGGATGAGACAACTGAGAAGCCTTCAATATAGAGACCTGACATTCCATGTTGGCCATATTAGAGAGTTAGAACTAAGGTGACAAATCACATATGTGGTCTAATTGACAGTTAGGGAGTGGTACGTGTACATGTTCGAGAGATATTACGAGTATCAAAGCTATCTGACATATGGGCGACCCTTCCTCATGACATGACATCACGAATGTTCCATGTTTTCAATGCCCTCAACCTTATCGAGAGGTTGAGATATTTCACTCAATCCACTTCATTTGTCTCATATTTTGAGGATGATACCCCTAATTCTCCACCACATGATTATCCACCACTTGGTCCTCCACTAGACCGACCGACATCCCCTCTGCCACCTCATCCTTGTCGTCATTGTCGTCATCCTCCTCCTCCATGTGATCTTGGTGGAGAGATATACCAAACTCTACTTTTGTCATTATTATCTGACATGGGTACTAATAGACCCTCTGCCTCTGGTAGCAAAGGAACTGTTGCCTTTGGCTCTGGGGATGGACCTAGCTAGTAGTGGTAGTGGACATGTATATTGATTGTTGTATATTTGACTTGAGATGTATATATGACATTTATATTGATACGTATATGGCTCATGTGTATATTATGTTTTTTCATATTATGTTGATGTTGTTGTTTGATTTATAAAATGTATTATGAGTACGCTAATGATTAACATTATTAATTATTTATCTATTTTTAAATTAAATTTAAGATGTATCACTCATTTAAATTTAGAGTTTTCGTATAATGTTTAACTTTAGTATTATGAAATTGTTTAATTTGGATTGTGATTGTAAAAACTTATAACCATTAATGTCATATAATGTTTAACTCTTCTTCAAAGTGAATTGTTTGTTGTCCAACAAGATACAATATGTTGACTAAACATGTTACAAACAAAAATACATAAATATGATGAGTGAAATGATTGTGATTTGAATAATTATGTCTTTTTCATATATTGTAATAATAAAGTTAAGATATAATTTTTCAATAACACTATGATATAATTATTCAGTAATAGTAATAATGATATAATAATAATGTTATTTTATTAATTTTTCTTATTCAAAGATTACAAGACAAAGTTATAATATAAGACAAAATCTAATTGTTTACTAAAGTTATAATATAATAATTATTTTTTATTATTTTTTAATTTTTACAAAGATTTTATTAATTTATATTATTCAACTATTATAATACATTAAATTTATTTAATTAAATTTAAATTATTAAATATAAAGAATAATAATAAATTTTGATCTATACACTTTTGATGAAATGGTTTTATAATTTTTAACTCTATTATCAACTTTATGGAACTTTTATTAAAAAAGTATGTAAGTATTAATTGAATCTTCTATTAAACAATATGTTAAGTATTGTATTTTGTTGATTTTGTATTAAAATGTATGTAAATATTGGATTTGGTTAATGAATGAAAAAATTAATTTGAATAATTACTCTTATGAAATGCTATTTTTTCATTTATTTTAATTATAAATTTATAATAATTTTTCATAATTAAATTTACAATGGTTATATATATCATAAGTAATTAAATTTAAATTATTAAATATGAAAAATAAATCATTAAGAATAATAAATTTTTATATTTTGCTTTAAATGACTTTTATGATTTTTTTTTACCACCAATTTTATGAATCTCTTCATAAGGAAATGCAATTACTAGATTTTGTTAGTAAAGAAAATAATAAATTTGTTAAGGTTAAGAGAAAATTAAATTAGATTAGTTTTATATTAATTTTAAAAAATATAAAAATATTAATAAAACTCATTAAATAAAATAAACAAAAGTCTTTGAATAGATGTTATATGACTTAGTTGCCATATTTGATGTAATGATTGTATCTAACATGGGTGTAGATGCATAAATATATTCACAATAAACAAAGTGATTTTATTGTTGCATTAACATGCATTGTAAAGTTTTGGTGATTTTGTTACCACTTGTCACTTCTTTTTGTAAGTGTACTAATTTTCCAAGAGTTATGTGATGGTTTCCTTGTTTATTCTAAGATATAAATCTTTGTTTTCCATGGTAACAACTTGGCTAGTAAAAGTTAAGATTGTTAATTTATCAATGAAAACCTAATACATATTAAAAAATTCCTTAATTGTGACTAGTCTCTCGAAAAGACTCTTTTAGAATTTCGATTTCCTTCGTATATTGACACTTATTTCAAGGAGAATGTAAAAAGAACGATTAATATAAGTTTATATGTTTAGAAAACTAAATGATGAAGTGGAATAGGTGAAGGCCATGATAGTTGCATTAGTTAAGGTTGGGAATGCCATTCATGTTGGTAATGTCATTCATGTTGGTAATGCCAACACCACAAGTTTGATTCCACAACTCATAGATGTTACAAGAAATTATCTTTTTGGAATTTCCCTTAGAAGTTCCATCAAAGTAAGTATATATTTATTTTAATTTTGAACTTTTAAATAAAATATATATTTACTACTATAATATATGAATACGGCATCAACTTTACGATATCTCAATTAATTCTTAATAATTCAAAAGTTAACATAAACATATGTTAATATAATACAATATAAATTTGCGATAATAAACAATAAATATGGCAATAAAATTATATCAAAACCATAATTTATGCTTGTACTATTTAATGTATTTTCAATATGATGGTTGTAAAGGGTTGTTAACTTTTCATATCAAACATTATAGAATGAAGAAAAGAAAAACATAATTGGCCAATTATAGATGCCCATAATAAAATGACACATCCACAATATGAATGTTGAAACAAAACATTTGCATATCACTCTTCATTGCCATCACCCTGATTCTCTTCCTCACTTGGCATTATAACATTTTTGTTCTCAAAAAGATGTTTTTATCTCGGATCATGTCTCAGTACACACCACCAATCCCCATATAACACATCTGGATAAAATAACACTTGGTTGTAGTGTTTTGGGAAAACATAAGGCTCCTTAGTTTCAACTTACATTTTTTTAGCGTTAATGCATATTATCCCACTATCATGAACTTCATTTACATTTCTCTAGTCGAAGGTATCCCACCACTTGAAACTAAAAAAAACACATTGAAAAGATGAGAAGTCCATTTGTATGATCTCTTGTATATTTCCAATGTAACCTAACTTTCCCTCTATTAGGTTTTGATTACAGTGGTTGGCATGACTATATTGGTTGAACTCGACCTCCACTGCAAAATATTTTGTGACTTATCCATCATTGACATCCTCAATGCGAAAATGATGTCCATATGCCCACATAGATGGGAGCAAATGCACCTGTAAAAATGTGAATAAAGGATTGTGTCATATGTCTAATAACTCGAGCATTAATAAAAATACAATACATGGTACAATTCAAATGTGTAATATTATAAATTGAACATGGTACTTAGAGATATTATTATAGATTGATGCACCTGATTCCTATGTTTAATGGATCGAGCTCTTCTCCACGTGGGTAATGACTGAACACACCATATTTCTCTGTGACTTGGTCAACCACCCAACTATTAGGACATATTTTTGGCATATTTTATTTTAAAACATCAAGATAAGGAATGCTTCTACCATTCAACCATCTAAATGTTTTTATGTCACGGCCCGATTTCCTTATTTTCTCTTCATACAACATCACCCATGGTTTCATTGCCTCTGTGTTGTAAAAAGAGAATTTGTTTATGACATCAATTTATTAATTCATTGATGTATACAAGAATTCAAAATGAATAGTATGAGATCAAATATATATTATCAACTTCAATGTAACAATTTCTCTATACAAATTTGACAAAAGGTAAGTGACTTACTATTTATCATGCACTTTTTTATGTTCCCTTGGAATAGATCCCCTTCCCCTTTTTCCTCATCCCATCGGTCGTCCCAAATCGTTACCCTTGGTGTGCATCAGTTTGATTAATGTATTGAATGACATAATAGGACCACTAGTATACCATGTACCCCTCCGCCATAGAGCCCTCTTGTTTCTCCCTTTATCGAATAAATCTCTTCAATTTTTGAATGTACCTCTTTAAGAATAACATCCAACAACATGAGAGAACCCTTGCTAATTCAACCTCATCATGTAAGTGAATTAGAAGATGGATTTTCAAGTCCATAAAACTCATGGGAAGTTCCTTTTCAAACATACAAACAATCTTATCTATCTCTTGACGCCCCCGTGGAATGCTAGCCATATGAATCTCCTTTGATGTGATTCAATAGACAAATAAATATAATTTCGATATGTCACATTGTAGGTCATGGGGGAAGTCATAATTCACACAATTGCACACAAGAAATGGATCACAACACTAAAAAATAGACACACGCATTTTTAATTGCCATAAAAATATGAGTGCATAATATATTTTAACCTACATTATAGAAAACGAATCATGTATTCGACATACATACCTTTAGAAGGTTCATATGGTCATGCCATTTCAAACATGACAAATTCCCTTCTACAATGAAACAACATTTTAGAGTTGACCCATATAAAAAGGGCGCCTTCACACCCAATCATAGAAATATCATCTTCTTCAAAATCCATGGGACATCACCTTCTTTAAAAGACCAAGAGGGACTATCCTCTCCTCTCCTTTCTTTTCTTAGCCAATGTTTGTTTTTAGTATTAAGAGAAATAAGATCTCTCTTAACAACCAATGTGTCTCTTTTATTCGATTATATGTGTCTCCATAAAGAAGATGAAACAATTTTTAATATATGCATGGGATCTAGTAAGTGGGAAATCTTAATATGATCCCAATATGGAAGCTCATAAAATACATATTCCGTTTTCATCCCAATGAGAATTTTCTCCTTCTCGATGTCATATGCCCTAATCCAATCTATCAATGTGATTATTTCAGGTCTCCAGCTTCTCTTTAATTTACCATTTAAAGTAGATGAAACTCTTCTATTAGGGTGTTGTTCTGGGAGGAATACCCTCGATTAATCATACACCAACTTTCGTAGGTGGTTGGACCACCTAGCCTTTATAGAAGGTCCACAACATTTACATCCATGACACCCTTTTGTTACAAGACCTGTGATGTTATCGTATACAAAGAACGTTAGTGTAAAAAATATAGTTGCACCAAATTAAGTATGTAGAATAACATTATAGATATAAACAAATCAATCAACATGATTACCAGAGCCAATTCTTAGTCCTAGATAATCATGCGTGGTGTATGCACACATGCCATATAATGTAAATACCTCTCCATTGGGATGGGTCTTGATACATCATACATATGTATCCATTCCCATAATTTATTAAATTCATCGATCGATGGTTGAAGGTAGTCATCCATTCTTGCCACTTGTCTTCTACCCGAGACTATAAAAGCCAACAAAAAATGTTCATTCTTCATAGAAAACTGTGGGGGGGGAGTATTGTTATTGATCATTACCATTAACCAAAAATAATAGTTGGTGTTTTGGAGGGAATACAGGTTAACTCCATCCATGGCTATGCTCAATCCTAGGCTCCATACTTCATCCTTGAATTTATCGGGCCATGTATCCTCTATATGTGATCCAGATTATTTTTGGCACGAAATGAGAGCGGAGATATAATAAAGAATGCACAAAGATATCGTGGATATCCAATAATATAATAGAAATGTATCAGAGATGCAACCATAAACACAGAGCTACATTAATACACGATTTCTATTAATGAAAGAAATGTACAGAGACTGTAAAAATACAAAGTGAAAGACTCACTAGAATGGTGGCAGCTTATCTCTGAGAAGAGATGTGACGGCTACTCGCATTCACAAGAAGATGATTATTGCAATGAGGCTCTAAAGGGCCTTTTTAACATAAGTAAAATCCAAAACCCTAACCCTGGAAGATGAAAATCCAAAAGGTTTGCAGGGCCCGATGGAGATAGTTGATACGTCAACTTCCCGGGGGCGTAATTTTTGCATACGATCTTTGTTTGGGGCACTCGATACACCGTTAAAAAGATATATCCGAGGACTACAACTTTTGGTGTGAGAAACGTCAAAGTAAAATTCATGTTGCTCCCCGTTTTCCCAAAAAACGTCTTTTAGGGCCTCAAAACGACCCCGAAAGTTTGGAACCCAAAAAACTGTCGAAAAAACTGCCAAGATGGAAAACTGATTTTCGAGCCTGTGGAATAGGTGGGTGGCCACCGATATCCACCTGGATCAATCCTCCCTCCTTAGTAATAAATGGTATCCATTGCGTTGAGTTCCCGGGGGATAAGGGAAAACGATTTTTGAATCTGAATCTTGGTGAGTTGCTTGCCTTGCTGGAACGTCGCGCTGCTTGGTTCGTGGAAGGATATCATGAACTTGTTGCTAGCAGGGTTGAATTTTTTCAACCAGTTGGGCTACCTGAGATGATTGTGTGCAAAAGGAATTTTTATGCTTTGATGCAATCTTGTCGACCTGTTGTTGTTGGATAGAAGGTTCTTGGGCCGAGGCTGTAGTGGTTGCAGTATCCTTTTGTTCCCCTTTTGAACATATTGTGAAGAAGCTGAATTTTGTAGTATGAGATACTACCTTGTGGCACTGTTTAGGTGGGACAATAGTTGGAACTACCTCTAGTATTCTATAGAGATGATCCCTTAGAGTAACAATGACACTACGGGGTTGAGACTCATAAATAACATGGCGCTTCCACATATATGGTTGGCCCAACAAAACATCACAGACATCCGATGGGGAAACATCACATAATACCTCATCCTTGAAACGGTTGGATGTCGTATGACAATTGACACTGTTGGCTGACACAAATATCTCATCCTTGGTGAAGCCACCCAATGTTGTATGGTTGTGGGTGTGGTGTTGTAGACAATCCCAACTGTTTTACGACCTCTGTTGAGATGATGTTCTTCTATCTTCTACTATCAACAATAAAATGCAACGGGGTCCCCTTCACCCACATCTGTGAATGAAAAAGGCACTCCCCCTCTTCAGGATCTGTTGGTTCTTCTGGTTGAAATGTTGCAGTCACGAAAATAGTAGTGGGGTCTGCGTTAATGATCTATCTTTTACCAGTATTTTCAGAATCAGATTCTGAATTAGGGTTTGGCTCCTTGTCTTTGATCTCAGCCACCAATGACTATTTTGAGGGACATTCATCATTGTTGTGCCAGGGTATTTTGTGGAAATCACACCATTTTCCAGTGTCCTTATTCATCTTCCCGTGACCCTTATTTTCCTGTGGCTTAGACTGGTTTTCGGGAGACTGTTTGTTAGGGCCTTCTTTGTCATACTTTGGTTGTTGTTGATTTGCAGACCTGAACTCCCATTTGTTCTAGTGCTTAAATTTATGCTTGATTTTAAAAACATATCGATAAGCAACATCGAGTGATGAGATGTCAAGAAAATCCATTTTACTTTGGATGTATTTGTGTAGAGCCCCATGGTATTTCAGAACCAAATTTCGTTAAGAGTCTTTGATACCCAACTTGGTGCGCAAGGTATGGAATGTATTGGTGAACTTGAGAACTGCTTGGCTCCTCTCTTGCCGTAGTGTGTTCCATCTCATGTATTGGTCCTCATAGTTTCCAACAGGGCAATATTGTTCCTTTACCGCATCCACAAAAAAATCCCAAGTGGGCTCGACCCCATATATTCCAGACTCCTCTGTGGAAATTTTCTCCCATTAAGTTTCCCACCAATGTTTGACATGGGGGAGATCCTTAAGGAGCGCGAAGATGCTCTTTTCTCTGTCGAAAAAATTGTGAACAAAGAAATAACCTTATAACAAATTTAACCATTTGTCTAGGGCATCTGCATCTATCTAACCTTCAAATACGGGAATATCAAAATTAAACTGTACCTTGAAAGGAGAGGTTCTTCCAAAGTGGTTGTTTGATGAATATGCTCCTGATGCTATCGGCAGGCATTGAAGGATGTGGAAAAAATTCTCCATCATTTCGTCCCTCTGTCGCGTGAGGGCTTTCTTAAGAAACATATTGATAGAATCGTATGCTCTGTCGTTTTTATTTTCTTCCGCCATTGAGGGTTTCTTGGGTGTGCGAGAGCAATTGTCCTCAAGAGATATAAGCTCAAGACCCAACTTGCTATACTCGAACCTCATCGGGGACATGCACTGAAAAATGATCAAGAGCAGCCTGCTCTGATACCACTGATCCAGATTATTTTCACCACTAAATGAGAGCAAAGATATAATAAAGAATGCACATAGATATAGCATATATCCAATAATGTAACGGAAATGTATAAAATCAACCATTTTCTTCCTTCATTGTGTGGAAACATTCCTTAAAAATTTAGGGGATTTAATGGTTAGCTACCTCAAAATTTTTGAGAAATGCGCTTCTAACCAGGGATGATTTTAAGGATGGACATTTATTTTAAAATGTAGAAACCTTGAATCTTACTAATCCTTCATATGCCAACTATAAAATGTTTGGCGATATTTTTGTAAAACTATTCAAATTTCTAAGGATTGTATATATTTTGTATAAAATTTTGGCGATTTTTAAGGTAAAATAATTTTATACTATAGAATTTGGGCGAATCATTTTTAGAATAGAGAATCTCTTTTGAGAAAAAACAATGGAAAATTATCCCATGAGAGAAATTTAGCCCCTAAAATCATCCTTTCTTCTAACATATTGTACATTGCTTTCAAGTTGTATCGTAACGTTTTTGTCCCTAGTTGGGTAGACCTCGACCCTTTTCCAAAGAGAGGGGTGGTGGAAGTTGATTTTAGGATTTCAAAGAAGGCTTCAACAATATCATTGTCATCCCCTAGTTCATTTTTCTTGAATGCATGTAAAAACATTCCCTCTATGGCTTGGGTATCCCGTAATAAATCATCCATACCAACCTCTATATCATTGCCTTTGTCCCCAACATGTGAAGAACTAGTGTTACTGTAGAGGTTTTGAGTTGGTAACTTGGGACATAGTGGGAATTGAATAGGTGGTTGATTTAACCATGCTTGGTATGCTTTCTCTTTGAGCTATTCTTGTTTAATAACATTCTCTTGATTTGACATTGTAGTGGGGTGCAACGATAGATAGTAGACATGTCGCTCGTCATCAGAATCCCGATTGTAAAAATATTGAACATTACATCGATAATATTAGTAACACAATGCATTTAGTATGTTCAAACATTATACCAAACATTTATTAGAAGCATGATTTTTTTTTTCCCAATAATAAACATGCAACCAACCACTTCATAAAACAAATTTTGAATTAATCAATACATTTACATTAGTTCCATTGATAATCCAAAAATAAAATTACTCAATCATATTTTTCTTACACCCCAAGGGGACATCTAAAGGTAGATCCAATGAAAGACATTTTTTACGAGTGGTTGGTGGTGTACAAAAGTTATAGTTTATTAACAATTGGTCACCAGGAGATAAATTGTGTGCTGCATTCACAACAACAAATTTCGATGCCTTCCTTTTCATAAAGAACTTTTTATCATTGGAGTGTTCTTGAAAGGAACAATTTGCACTAAATAATAAGGACCTACAACTATTTATGAACCCTGCAGTGTTCCCATTAGTTCGTGGATGACCATTGATATATAATAGGTTTTTCTTGTTAAATTTTCCATAAGCATGATTGTTCATGCACATACTATACATGGAAATGTTATATTTGTATTTAACAATATTCAAGTAATCAAGTCGACTATGAAGAGGACTACAAAATGGCATAAAGTGCTACTAATGGTTTGGTAGGAACATATACATGTGAAAGGATAAACAACCCAAGATTTGCAATGTCTATTTTAGACTTGGAAATCATATAACTATTATCACAAAAAGAGAATTTGGTTCCAAAATCTAGAATAGGCATGGAAGACAACCAAGAACCATACAAAACATGGTTGTAGCAACTTTGGTATTTACTTTACAGATGGATAGGAAGAAGGAAGTCATCGCTACCTTCCAACAATTGAACAAACTTTGGTGTGTACTTGGACAATTTTTCTCTTAGTTCATACAACTTTTTGGATCTCTTAGTAGAGATGTTTTGGGTAGTGTTGATATCATACTTTGGATCACTAGAACTCTTGGTCGACTCAATAGAAGGAGATGGATTGGTCAATTTAGGAAAAAACTTAGATAATATAACTTCCAACGTTTCAAAGTAATAACATATGGAAGTGTTCCTACATGTCTTTTCTATATCTCCTATTATATTCTTGACCGCAGTGGGAGTTATTAGACCATCAAATTTGGGTAGTCAATCATTAATATAATGGGACAATGTGACACATCGAGGGTTCTCCTTCAACCCTTTACATTTTGAACAACCACATACTATTGGGGTGTCATAAAAGAGATCCAATTGACAATGTAATATCATTGACCCATGTTAGTTTCTAGAAGATGACATGTTACAATTGGAAGGGTAAAGAAACTGTCCATTTTCATAAAACATTTGTCTCCAGTATCTTTCTTCTGATAAGAGATTGTGGCATTTTTGGATTAGTGGAATATATTGTGCATCGAAACTTGATCCTGAATCATGATCCTGCAAAACTCAATGAATAATTATTCAAATGCACATTCATAAATAACATACATTCAATAAGATAAATGAATTATAAATAAAATCTAGACTTGTCACAAATGGCAAGGGAGAACTTGAATAAATTGAGCCAAAACCATCATCAATAGGTGAATAAATTCTTAAAGAAAGTTTGGGAAGGATAGAACAATCTAACTTCAAATAGAATTTTGAGTGGCTTCTAAAAGTTATCGGTGCTCTTAGTTATTGTTTTATTCACTGGTGCATCTTTATATACAAATTGCATCGGTGTGCTAAATTATGAAAGGCACCAAAGAGTGACCTATGTTTTTGCCTCCGTAAAGAAAAAATTTCACAAAATTTTAATTGTGGAGATTTGCATTTGTATTTTGTCAATTAAATTGTTTGTCAATGCATTTTTAATAACAAGAGCATCGATGCACTTTAAACTAATAACATACCAAAAAATTAGGTTACAAAAACAAAATAGTGTGTGTGTATATCATCAATGCGTCCAAATATATAGTGAAAAATGAGTGATAATTTCATTTTTCTAAATGTATGTGTTTATAAATGAAAATCCTAATCCTTATTTAATTTTTTTGCCAAAATTTAGAGGGGAGATTTGTGCAAGAGAAATTTACCAACAAAGACTTTGGAGTGGACAGATTTTTTTGAAGAGCCAAATTTGCAAGGGATCATCGTAGGTCACATACAAATTTCCATAGGAGAAATTTCAGGTATGTGATTTCATTCTATTGATCATCTCAATATTTCCCCTATTTGATTCAAACAATTTTTAGTGCATTCTCAAAAAAATAAAATGGTTTCATAGTTACCTTCAGTATTCGAAGCCCTAGCTTTCTTGTTGTTTCTCTTGGTTTCCCTCTCTATATTTCACAACGATATTTTTTTAAGAAATAAATTTTTATAGGTTTTCTTTACTTGTATGTGGGATATTTAGTATCTATTGCAATGGGACCACTCATTGCATTGGATCCCAAACAACGTCGTTGTTAGTTTTCTTAAAAAAAAAACACTTTCGCAGTTAGCAATGCACACTGTACAAGAATATCGCATCAGTGCACATGTCCTAGTTAATATCACCACTGAGTTTAAAATGTAAATAACATTTTTTTTAATATTGGAAGTTTAATGTTTTTAAATTTGTTCATGGGTTCGGCCGTGCACAATAAATAGTAATGAGGCATTGATGCTTCTATTACTTTATAAAGCACCGCGTGAATATAAAAATTTATAAACAAAACATTTTAAATTTTGTAACAACACGGTAACCATATACCAATGCATATACATATGCTTAACGCATCGATGCATACCATTTTATTATACACACTGAAATCTTATTTTGTAAAACATAAATCACAATTTCTATATCTGATGATTCTTGTTTTTTTTTTTTTTTTTTATATATAAGATGTGATGAAAGTTCAAGGAAAACAACTTATTGCACCAAGCGCGATGGTAGCTCATCCCAACAAGAGAACAATGCAAGTTCTTTAAGTTTTATTAAGAATTTAATAAATTTGAATTATCTGTAGGTTTAAATTAATAATGTCTATTGGTTAAGGTATGTCATGTAGAGAAAAAACTTGAAGTAACTCGATGAGATTGTTCACAATCTGAGTGCAAAAGAGTGTAGAAGCTTTATGGAAATGTTGCAAAGATGGGTAATTAGGTGGATCAAAAGGTAATCAACATGAAATTTTTCTTTGACTTTTTACTAAAAAAGAATTTCCTAACATGTTTTAAACACCCGATTTCACATTTTTTAATGTTGTGTAGGGACCGATAGCGAGGGAACATAATGTCTTACTAAGAAGATAAAAATGATCAAGGATGTAAATGATGATGACTTGGTCCTTAGTTCATTTGGAGTGGTGCTAGAAGTTAATGAGAGGAGGAAATTCTCTTACAAAACTATGAGGGATATAGTGGAAATAATGTATAATGTATAGAAGTACTTTCCACTTACAATACAAAAATCAACCCAATGACTCCAAGAATCTGGTTATATATAAAATTTAGGAAGCGTTTCAAAAGCAATGGTCAATGATACAGATGAGACTTGCAATAGCAAAAACCTACAATAACAAAAAATAATCATTTAAAAAGTATTATTACTAAACATGTTTTTTTATAATATGTCCCAAAATTTACCAAATCAATTTTTTTTCTATATTTACTTTCATGTCGATTTAAAAAAATATATATCGTGCTTTTCATTTTTTGGGAAGATTGTGAAAATTCCAAGGGACAAATGAGGGGGAAACCAATACATGCCGATAGGGATGTCCAAAAGAGTGTACAAGGAGATGGTAAAAGAAATGAACATAATTCCATCGTAGGAGGATCCATTCCAACAACAATTTGCATTAGAGGTATGTTATCATTCATTTATTATTTTACATACATCGAATTTAATTATCGTATGAAATATAATTTTTAATTTTTTTGTTGTAGAAAAGGAAAAAATGGAATCCATTCAGCACATAAGATAGGACGACGGGGAATAAAAGGGTTGATCACAAAGTTTGTAAGTACTTACGTTTCCATACTTACTTAAGATTTCATATTTGTTGTGATCTTTATATTTAAATAATTAATTTACACTCATCCATGGATGTCTTTTAATAGGTGTTAACATAAAAAGATGAGCCAACCGAAGAATTGATCGACATTGGGTTAAATATGGGTTCTGAGTATATGTTGAAGATTCAAGTTTTAATTAAACAATTTGTAAGTAGATTTGTTTTTAAGTTCCCTCGTTTTATAATTAATGGAACAACAAGAAACATTTATATTAATTATATCGACTATGCTTTGTCATGGCGTATTAAACATGCATGAAACAAAGTATGGAGTGTATCCAAAATAAGAGATTTTGAGAGACACCATGCAACATGGCTTCGAAAGAGTTTGTATTGTTTATGAAACACTTGCTGCTATGGTGCACCTTTTGATTTATGCAATCATTTATATTCTACTATATAAATGTAGATACATTTATTACACTCTATTTCTATGTTTGTAGATGGAACATGAATAGATGGAATATAAAAAAACAAGTCAATCAATAAAGCATTAGGTTAAATAACCAAAGTACAATATTGCCTACAAGTGGTGAATAAATGATGCATGCATGTAGCTCGAGCAATGACAATAGCTCAAATGATAAACAACAATAAATATAATTGAATGTTATTGCAAGTTGTATGTTTTGGAATATTTTTCTGTGAAAATGAGAGATTTTCATCTCCAACCCTCTTAGTGCCACAAAAATGATAGATTCTTTCATCCTAGGGTGTTTTGGGAATTGTCTAGTGCTCATTTTCACTATGGATTTCATGATAATTTGTTCTTATTTAGCAATGTTGATTTTCTTCTTTACACCAAACAAAATAAATAAATATTTTGACCTTCTAGATTAGGGTTATTCACCTCCTTATATTATCTTAATTTTATTTTACCCTCTAATTATTTATCGCACCACATTTTATCCTTAAATTTAGATGTAATACTATTTGTAATATTATCCTTATTCTATAGAATAATCTCTTCCTTTATTCCTCAATCATTTAACCAAGACTAGGCATTGTTATTCAATCCCCACTTGAGATGAAGGTGGTTTTATCTAGAGTTGGATGTAACACCCATGTTTCCCCCATCTGCAAATATAAGCACTATTATGACAAACTATAGGCAAAGGTGTTATGTACTTAAGGAAAAACAATGGACGTTGATTTATTTTGTATTTCATATATTTGATTTTAACATAACAATTAAATGATGATATTTTTTTGAAGGGATGGCGTTCACAGGTTACGATGTCATGACAGGAATGGGAAAGAGGGAGGTAATTGCTAGTTTAAATGAATCTTTCAGGCAGTACCCTGTCAAAATTAAAATGGTGTAGACCAGAACTATACCCAGACTTGAAAACTGATTATTAGTCAAGATGGTAGTTGGAATAACTTCTTTGGAAGTTAAGGAAGGATGGGAAACATACCTTCAGAAAAATTCTAGCATGATCCACGAAGTCTTGGAGGAGAAGGCATAAAAATAGGGCACAGAGACATACAAAAGGGGATACACATGAATGGGTATAAGCCGAGAGCAAGGGGAAACAGAGAGAGCAGAGAACTTGAAGAGACTTCATAAAAGTATTGTAGGTATCCTCTCATGACATATACCCTGGCTCAGGGGTGGTTGGTTGCAGCAGAGATTAGTGAAACCTTGGCTATGGTTGGGTGGAGAGCAGTTCACGCCGTAGTAGTGGCCAACATACCTCAGCGATTGTAGATAAGTAATGTTTATTTCTTTGTATATTAATTTGAAGCATGAATGCATTTGATGATATGTATGATGATGTCTAATGTGAACACTCGAATGGTGAGCTAGATTATGCCTTTCCTAGTAAGGGTATCTTGTTTACATAGAATACATTTGCATGAGGAATCTGTAACATCCCGCTCTAGCGCACTTACAAAACTTATTCTTTGAGGACACTTGCTCGCAAGTGATCTGGAATTTTATGATATTAATACATTTATGCTGGATTATGATGCGTTCTGATAGACGACATGATGTTTTACTACTTGATGTAGACAGGTGCTACTGACTCAGTTTCATTGAGTGCGTAGGGTTTCGGACCTTGAGGATGCAGAGGCATCGGTGGAACCCCCTTGGACTCCGGATTGAGTCAGGGAGTGTGCTATTTGGATTGATTCATTTACGGTGATATTTCTTTGTTTTGATGATATGATATTGATTTTATGATATGTTGTTGATGTTATGACACGATGGTTGATGATGCAGGCTGACGATAGCTTGCCGACCAAACTCACATATGGAGTAAAGGGGCCACACATGATTTCTAGAGAGGTTGAGGGAGAGGTGTGGACAGCAGCCCTACCACAGCCTACTAGCACTCCCGCCATGGCTCGAACTGTAGGTTAACGATTACCTAGTTCGAGAGGATCCACGATGCCGTGAGGGCAGACTGCGACAATCGCTCATGATGATTCTAAGGGGCGTGCAATAAGGCGGGGGCCTTATTCCTTAGATCCCTTAGTCTCCCACAAGTTCACCTGGCGGAGTGTTGACTCCAGGGGTTATAGATGTCTACCAAACAGTCAAGTCGGCGAGTGGCACCCTTGGAGCACGTGGTGCATCCTGAAGGGCACGTCGCGCAAAAGAAACACCAGTTGGCGAGTGGCACCCTTGGAGCACGTGGTGCATCCTGAAGGGCACGTCGCGCAACAGAAGCTAACGAGGCGAGTGGCACCCTTGGAGCACGTAGTGCGTCCTGAAGGGCACGTCGCCTTGATGATGATGATGAGACAACCTAGATGACCCTGAGACCTTAATGCCTTTAGAATTTCTCAAAATGACTCCCCTAATTGATTGTCACCCAATTCGAGTTTAAACCTAAAATATAAAACATCTCTAAGATAAAATTTTGACAAGCCCTAAGAAAATATCCTACAAAAATAAACATAAGGGCGTAAACTAAAACCCCCCTAGGTGTTAATTAAAGTCTTCTTAAAATTAAAGGGGGTAAAGTGAAGAAAGAGAATAAATTAATTAAAATACGTGGTGTTAATGGTAAAAAGGAATATAAAGTTAAAAAAAAAACATGTGAGAGTATAAAAGTAATGAATTTAAAAATATAGAAAGGATTAATAAACGCATTTATCTTTTGGGTTTAAAAATAAAAAAGAGAGAAATAAATAATAAAATTAAGGAAACTTGTAATAAAGGAAACTTAATAATGGAAAGTAGGGGACATAGGGTAAAAAGAAAAAAGGAATCAGCAATTAAGGAGTTACTAAAATTCAACAACTTCATTTTAGGAAAGTTATTAAAAGCATGAGAGGGGATCTAGGAACCCTAGGAGTAAATTAAGGAGCGACTTTAGGGGGGGTGAGGGAAATAAGCTTTTATTTAAATTAAAGAAAATAATTTTGGAGAAACATGGGGGATGAGTGACACTTGGACGACAGAGAATTCTTAGAGGATTGTCATTAAAAATTAAATTAATAATGATTTAGGGAAAGTAGGTGGGTCTCAAATTTCTATAAAAGAAGGGGAAAATGAGTAAGAAATGATGAATGGTGAGCGTAACGTTACGCTGTCGGATTGTGGCTTGACTGTTTGCTTGTGAGGAGTTGGGAATTTCTCAGCGGTATTGGAGTGGTAGCTCCGCCTTGGAGGCGAGCTGAGAAGCTAGTCTTATCTCTGGTTCTTGTGTGGCCCCTTTGCGGCTCGGGAGGCTAAGGGGGAAGAAGAGTACCCTTAGCGATTGGTTGGGAGGTACCGGTGAGCTTTCTGTGGTCGGTGAGCAGGAGCGGCACGGAGCGTGGGACGTCATCCGAGGCAAGTGAAAGGCAACGGTATGACTTTTACTTCTGGTAGAGTAGAATGCATTTGGATGTATGTTTAGATCTGCATGTGAATGGGTAACCATTGTGAATGTTATACCCCTATTGATAGGAAAATTCGTTTTCATTTATGGCAATTCATTTTAACCTCTGGCAATTCGTTTTCACCTCTGGCAATTCGTTTTTTAACCTCTGGCAACTCGTTTTCATCTCTGGCAATTCGTTTTCACCTCTGGCAATTCGTTTTT
>ML796779.1:0-17073 GCA_009831015.1 Picea engelmannii | reverse complement strand
AAAAAAACATGTGAGAGTATAAAAGTAATGAATTTAAAAATATAGAAAGGATTAATAAGCGCATTTATCTTTTGGGTTTAAAAATAAAAAAGAGAGAAATAAATAATAAAATTAAGGAAACTTGTAATAAAGGAAACTTAATAATGGAAAGTACGGGACATAGGGTAAAAAGCAAAAAGGAATCAGCAATTAAGGAGTTACTAAAATTCAACAACTTCATTTTAGGAAAGTTATTAAAAGCATGAGAGGGGATCTAGGAACCCTAGTAGTAAATTAAGGAGCGACTTTAGGGGGGGTGAGGGAAATGAGTCTTTTATTTAAATTAAAGAAAATAATTTTGAAGAAACATGGGGGATGAGTGACACTTGGACGACAGAGAATTCTTAGAGGATTGTCATTAAAAATTAAATTAATAATGATTTAGGGAAAGTAGGTGGGTCTCAAATTTCTATAAAATAAGGGGAAAATGAGGAAGAAATGATAAATGGTGAGCGTAACGTTACGCTGTCGGATTGTGGCTTGACTGTTTGCTTGTGAGGAGTTGGGAATTTCTCAGCGGTATTGGAGTGGTAGCTTCGCCTTGGAGGCGAGCTGAGAAGCTAGTCTTATCTCTGGTTCTTGTGTGGCCCCTTTGCGGCTCGGGAGGCTAAGGGGGAAGAAGAGTACCCCTAGCAATTGGTTGGGAGGTACCGGTGAGCTTTCTGCGGTCGGCGAGCAGGAGCGGCACGGAGCGCGGGACGTCATCCGAGGCAAGCGAAAGGCAACGGTATGACTTTTACTTCTGGTAGAGTAGAATGCATTTGGATGTATATTTAGATCTGCATGTGAATGGGTAACCATTGTGAATGTTATACCCCTGTTGATAGGAAAATTCGTTTTCATTTATGGCAATTCATTTTAACCTCTGGCAATTCGTTTTCACCTCTGGCAATTCGTTTTTTAACCTCTGGCAACTCGTTTTCATCTCTGGCAATTCGTTTTCACCTCTGGCAATTCGTTTTTAACCTCTGGCAATTCGTTTTCATTTCTGGCAATCCATTTTTATCTCTGGAAATTTGTTTTATCTTCTGGCAAAACCTTTTAACCTGGCAACTCATTTCTTTCTCTGGCAATTTGTTTTATCTTCTGGCAAAACGTTTTAACCTGGCAATTCATTTTACCTCTGGCAATTTGTTTTTTTCTTCTGGCAAATCGATTTAACCTGGCAATTCAATTTATCTCTGGCAATTCGTTTTATCCTTTGGCAAATCGTTTCAACCAACAATTCGTTTTTCCTTACTGCTGTAAATTCGTTGAGGGAGATGTTGATCCTTCCCTGTAAAAACATTTGGCATTTCATTTTTCATCCATGCTTTCCTGTACAATCATTTGGCTCTACGTTTTTTTTATTGTTGCTGCAATATTCGCTAAGGGAAATGGGGTTTCGTTCTTGTAAAATCGTTAGACGGTTCGCTTTTCCTTATTGCGTTCCTGTAAAAACGTTTGCCAGTTCGTTTTTCATTACTGCGTCCCTGTAAAATCGTGGGGCATTTCGTTTTTCATCGTTGCCGAATTTCCACTGAGTGTAATGATATTCTGTCCCTGTTTTCAAATCTTATTTTCTAAAAAAGTCTGTTCTCCTTCCCTCCACATTGACAGTGTTAAAATCATAGCAACGTATTATTTTTAATGTAATTTTTATTGCCATTCAAATGGCTGGGTTATTGCAAAACGCATGTAAGATATGGGTGCCAGCTGTACTATTGATTTGGTATTGTAATTGATAGTTAAAAATGGTGTAGTAATGGTAACRCTGYTGTAGGAATTAGGTTGAATATATAYGGGTAACCATATTGAAATTAAACTAAATAGAGCGTTAGCGTAGACCAACAGAAATGAAATTGYTGTTATCGATTGCACTGTCCCTTTTTATATAATTTGAAATGTCGATTGTCTTAGGGTAAATTGTTAAATTTAAATGTATTGGTAACATACCAGCAGTACCGGGATTATTAATTTATTTCCAAGTCATTAAATGTAAAGCGTGAAGTTGATATTTTAAGTTGAAAGTTATTGATAATATGCCTTTTAATTATGAGGTGATTTATATATTGTCATTTTAAATGTGGCTATTTTTAATTATTGGCATTTTTAATTATGGTTAAATTAGGTCCCTTCTAAATTTTGGTATTTTTAAAAATGATCATTTAAATATTGTTGTTGCTACATATGTCGATTTCAAATATGATGTCATGAGGCTAATTTTAATTATGAGGTTATATATATATATATATATATATAGGATGATGAATTTTATATGTTGACAATGAGTATTGTCTTTAAGCCTTGTCATTTTAAAAGGATGTATCTCTATTTTATATATTGTCCTTCTAGAGGTCGATATCCTTATATGTGACATATTGAATATGGGGATTTTTACCATGGACCATTTTTAACCATGATGTCTCATTTTTATTTTATTTAAGACGTTGGTTAAAATTTTGAGGTTATCCTTAGTGTAAGGGTATTGTCGCCACATAAGATAGAGTGTAATTGGGTTGATAACTTCCAAGAAGGATTGGCGTAGTTATTATTGCTTTATTAAAGAATTTATGATCTTAAATGATGTTGAATTGTGAGATCCTCTTGTTTATTGAATGTTTTTATCTAGTAAGGTCATTGTAAATCTTATGGTTGTAGCTTATGAGAGGGTTTGTAATTGTAAATCGTGGCCCGGATTGTGATGCGAATGTAAGGTGTTAATATTTCATGACCGTGTTATTGTAACTTTTATCGTTATTAATAAACTTTTACGGTAAGATCACCTTGAGTAAGAATAATAGAATTTCTGAGGCTGTAATGAGAGTGTTGTTCCTTGTAGACACCTCCATGTAACCTTAGTATGTATGGCTGTGTGTGGTTTTTTTTTTTTTGTAAAGAATCCAGTGCCGTATCAAGAGTCTCAGGCTGTTTAAAGGCACAGTTTCCACTCTTGCGACACACTCTGAGTCGTATCAGTAGTCTCGGGCTGTTTAAAGGCACAGTTTCCACTACTGCGACTCCCTAAAAGATTTATTAGTTTTTGCCTGAGCAGTCAGCCAAGAGCCTGACTAATATTCTTTCGAGAAGACATAAGACTAAAAGCCCTTCTTTTTTGTGTAGAAATAGTAAACTCTACTGTTGGATTCTTCCATCTGTGACTGTACTGTACTTAACACCTGGTGTCGTTTTCTGCTTACAGCTGCTAGTTGTACGCCTTATGTCTAGGGGCGTTTATTGCTTGTTGTCACTGTGGTATGTCGGGGTCGTCTTGTTGTGTTCGTCTTCCTTGCGTCTTGTTCTAGGTCGGGTTACTAGTTTCTGCCTGAGCAGTCGGCCAGGAGCCTGTCTAATCTTCTTTCGAGAAGACATAAGACTAAACGCCCTGCTTTCCGGTGCAGAAATAGTAACCCTAACACCATGGATTCTTCCCTCTGTGTTCTTACTGTGCACCCCCAGTATGTATTAATGTTTGTGTCGTGCGCCTTCTGCCTATGGTCGTATATGGTTGTAGTTACTCTCTGTGTGCCTTCAGTCTTCTTGTGCTGAACGTCATAGTTGCGTCTTGTTGGTTGTCGAGTGGCGACATAGAGTCAAGTGTGTTTGTTACTTCTACCCACGCGCACACACCTTAAACAAAACAAAAAAATTCACCTGTTCTCAGAGTTGTTGTCGTAACGAGGAGGTCATTACAGAATCTTGTATCTTATCTATAGAAAATCTCTTTATGTGTAGAAATAATTGCATATGTGAATTTATAAGATGTTTCTGTAATATTGCAATGTGGAAGTAAGTATGCACCAAGGCGTTGTGGTATGGAAGTTTTGATAGCGTGAGAATCACCCTAGGTATGAGGAAGATGAGGTACCTTGGGTGATGATAATGAATTGGCTTGGAACCCAAGCAGAGAATCTCTCGAAAATCGAGAAACCCTACGGGGTAACGCAAGGAAAACCCTTGCGAAAATGACTAAGTCCAGACTTGGACTATTGAGCCAGTTGAGGTGCCCTAATTCGCTTCGGAAGATTTTGGCTGCAAACTTGGCCCAACGATTAAACCGGAGCCCTTTATTGGGACGAAGTCGAGAAGAGACCTCAGTTGTTAGATATGGCAGTGGAGATAACCTCCACTATTTATTGTGTCATGAGGATTTCGTTAAATCCCAGGATATTGACGATGGGTCGAGGGCCATTGGATCTACCGACCAAAAAGGTCATCGTCGTAGATCTTCGAAAAAATATCAGGAGGGAGTTTAGCGTCATGGGGTATTAGAGAACCAAACGATAGAAGAACTCTAAGTATGAATCCTTCAAAAGAGACACTGATGTCCAAGGACTAGGGCTCTAGCCCATGGTCCAGTGCCTTATTGCATAAGCATGAGAGAGAGAGAGAGAGGACGTGATATCACAATGACGTAAGGTGATAGCTTGGTAGCCACAGTGTCATGATATTGACACATGTCCATCTGGTTGTAGATGAACAGATAATGGCCCCCTATTAGGCCTTGGTATTGGGACAAGCACCTTGAGATATGAGCCATTGGATCTGGGAAGCCAACAAATAGGAGTCATTGATTACAGTTAGACGGGGTCAATTGGCTCTCGGATTCATTGAACATGGTTAGATGGGGTCAATCGGATCCCGAACCCTGGGAAGTTTTCCCAGAACTCAGATCGTGGGATGGGTCAATGGCCCGTTATCTGATGGAAGGTAGGATATACACCGTCGATCTATGTGAACCTAGATCAAATCCAAGTTTTATATCTCATGGGGTTGTAAACCCGTGATGATCTTGATTATGATATCATAATCACTTGATTAATATAAATTATTCCCCACGTAATCCCCATAATCGAGATATTTCTAGATCAACATCACACGTAAGTTTTGACACTCGATGCATGGTGGCAATGTAGCACGAAACAAGTGGTCCACGTGCCATGAAAATGGAAGGCCATGTGTCACCCTAGGGTGATGCCATGTGTCATACAGTTTTGGCAAGATTGGACAAGGATCCGTGGGGAAAATGAGTGACAAGTGTCATGTGGTATGAATACTATGTGTCATGCCACATGTCATTCCACGTGTCCACAGTGCCAGATAATATCGGATCGAGCATAGATTTAGGAAGAAAATAATTTGGTCACTTGGGGACCCAACATTCTGGTGACCGATAACCACATGTCACGTGACGATTAGTCTACATGTTTGGCCAGTGTTGACTCGTATACTAGGTTGGCCGCCAACACTCTCGAGAAGAGTGACACATGTCAACACATGGCAGGTCAATAAATAAAAGGGTGGATCTTGTCGGCCAACAACTCCATAAAGGGTATGATAGATCGGAACTGCTAGACCTAAAAAAGGGTCGATCTCCACCATGGATCTCGTAATCTAGAAGAAGAGTCGTAACCCAAGGATCAATTCAAATTAATCCCATCGTCACCATCAAAATTTAGCCGAATAATCATCTTGTAATCCTCGACATAAAAAATTCATAAAGCTCGGACCTTGGAACAAGCTCGACACCCAATGCCTGGTGGTAACGTGGCACATGATAAGTGGTCCACGTGCCATGATGGGTGCTAGCCATGTGTCACTCGAAGGAGGTGTCACATGTCACGTAGATTTGGCATATTTGGACAAGGATTCGTAGGGTAAATGGGTGTCATCTGACAAGTGGTACAAATATCACGTGGAAGTCGATGGCAGGGACATGTGTCTTAACAAGAGGCCATAATTGGTCTATCCATGTGTCTGTGATGCCAATTATACTCGGGTTGGGTCTAGAGGTGTGTAGTGGAAGAATTGGGTCACTAAGGGGGACGATATCCGACATCCGGTAGTTTTGTGTCACTATATTTATAGACGATAGTTAGTGGCACATGATAGGACCACATTCCTAGGACACCAGCTCATACAGGATCAGGCGTCCAGGGATAAGGTTTACGTAGACATTCTTGTTCGGTCGATGGTCTGGCAACCCGGTGTGATGTCGAATAATGTCACCTAACCATTTCCCAACAGACAAGTGGTACCAAATGACTGGGCCATGTACCCTGAGCCTCAACTCATCTTGGATCAGATGAATCAGATCGATGCAAAATGAGGACAAGGTCTAATATCCGACATCCCAGTGGACAAGTATCAATAGCTCGTGAGGGCGGTTCTCAGGTATTTTAGGAATATGAGTAATGAGAGTGGGATAAGTCGTGGGCCTAATGTGTCAAGGGTTCAGTGGGTCAGGTGGCGGGCACCACATTAGTATCCATGTTAGTGCCACATTGGATGACTTAGGTGATGTGGATCCACCTGGCAGTAGAAATTCCTTTGGTAGATAAAGTCCCTAAAACTTTAAGTGGCCATATATTTTGATCCGGAACTCAAATTGAGATAAACTTATAGTCATTGGAAATTTATTGACGAGAAGAAGACAATGAAATCCTCAAAAAGAGGTTTAGAGATGGTCTAAAGAATGTGGAAATTTTTTACCCCATTACCTTAAATGCTACCTAGGGGGTTGTGTGTGTTACAAGTGGTATCAGAGCAGGAAAATAAACTTGACCTGCTTGGGATTGCTTAAAGAGTAAGAAAAATATATATATTAGAAATTTCATAAGGGGGAGGGCACACTACCCTACCCTATCCATAAGGGACTATTAGTTCCTAGCTATGTGATTGAGCACTTAAGCTTAGGAGCACTTATTCCTTATTACCAAGGGGTGTATTCCCTTAGAAAAATGAGAAAATCGAGAGGAAATAATAAAACTGTCTCAAGAGAACCACCATGGATTTTATCAACCATCATGTGTCCTGAAACTAATATTTCGAATACCACCAACATGGGGCGCCCTTTTGACTAACTCACGCGTAGATTTAGCATGCATTCATGATATAAGCGGTCATTCCTTACATGCAAGCCACAACTAAGGTTCCACAACACACAATATTGAGGATCGTTGATATAACTATGATCAATGATCACGATTAGAAGCTCAAACACCGAGAATTTGACCACAAATACCACGATCCAACGATGGATCTTGATCAACCATTTCGATCCAACGGTTCATGAGTCTCGATTTTATTAGTGTATGAAATTTAACGGATTTCATTGATTGATTTTATGAAATTAACCCTGCATTATTATCTGCGGGGATTGATTTTAAACCTTAATTACTAGAAAGAGGAACAAAATTATATGTTGCTTCTACATGATTAAATATGGATTGTATGTTGTTGTTATTTTCTAAATTGTTGAAGTGAACTTTCAGTTCACCAAAACAATTTTTTTTTTTTACCTACGTTTTTTATAAGTTAAAGGATACATCAACTAATGGAGAATTGTTGACCATCAACACTTAACCAGTCAATTACTTCCCATACAAGTTATAAGTAAAAGTATGCTGACCCACCATGAATGGGGAGAGAGTTACCATAACAAAGAAGAAATATTTGATGAAAGGAGAGTGGTAGAAACCCCTTCAAACTTCGATGAGACTATGAGAAGTCTCAGGGAAGAGTTGCAAATCTTTAAGGATGAAAATGATAGGCTAATGAAGGAGTAGGAAAAATAGGCTGAAATAAATGTAGTCTTTTTGCAAAGCCTATTAGACATACAAAGACAGTTACAACATGGATCAAAAGCCAGTAACATGGAAAAAAATTAGCCTAAGAAAATACAAAGTATTCCTGAGATGCAAAGGAATGGATCTGAAAGAAGTAATGAAAGAAGAAACCATCCCAAGAAGTCTCGGCATGGAACCAAGAGGCATACCAAAACCAAAGATGCATCTAAGGATTCCTCTAGTGAAGGAGCAGAAATCCCTAAGGAATTTTCCAGCAACGAGGCCAATTCACATTCCCAATAGAAATAAAGAAAAGGAAGCACTCCAAGGGTGGTGACCCTAGAGAATTTAAGAAATCCAAGCCACCAAATTTTGATGGAGAAATAAAAAATGGGGAAGAAGCAAAAGCTTGGATACTTGGCCTGAAGAAGTATTTCAGAGTTCATAACTACTCTGCGAATTTGAAATCTTGAATAACTATATTTAATTTGAATGGAAGGGACTCCATCTAGAGGGAGGACCTTAGAAATGTAAAAGGAATCCAATTAAAGTAGTTGTTGTGGGGTAAATTTGAGAAATATTTCAAGAATAAGTACCTGTCGGAGAGGTACTATGATGACAAGACTAAGGAGTTCTATGAACTCAAACTAAGACAACTCACCATAGATAAATATATCAAAATTTTTATGGAACTACTAATGTATGTGTCTTATATTAAGGAATAAAAGACAAAGATCCAATGATTCCTTAGTGGGATGCCTCAATATTTCTATAACATAATTGAATTTGATGAACCTAAGACCTTAGAAGATGCCATTTAGAAGGCTAGGTATTGTTATGAGAAACTCAATCACAAAGAAGAACACCCCAAGGAATGGAAGAAGAAAAGTAATATGGGATTCAAGAAGAAGGGGGTTAAGCCTTCCAAGTTTAAGAATTATGGGAAGGGTTCTAGAACAATCTTCCCCACAAAAAGTGTGAATCAAGAGAACTTTCCATCTCAAAGTGGAAATAAAACTTTTGGATCAGCCCCGGGAAAGACAAAAAGCACAAAGAAGGAACCATTGAAATGTTGGGGTTGTGGAGAAGAGAATCTACTGAGGGACTGCCCTCATAGGAAACCAAGTAGTAAGGGAGTATACAACATCTAAGAGGCTACCGTGGTTGATGATGTGGCCAGGAGTATGCTAAAAATTCATGCAACTTTGGACAATAGGAAAATAGACCACCAAGACTTAGTGGTGGAAATGGAAGTTATGGTCACCAACAATATTATTTCTATTCTAATTGACCCTGGTTCTAATCTGAGTTATATTTATCCTCAAACCATGGATAAGTGTAAATTACAACAAGAAAAAAATGCTAAATCATGGTTGGTACAACTAGCCACTGGAACAAAAATAAAGGTAACAAGGGTCATAACAGCATGCCAGATCATTATGAATGGGTTTCCTACCCAAGCCACCTTAAACATTCTTCCTCTAGGATCATACGAAATATTGATTGACATGGATTGGTTGGCTTCCCATAAATCCAAACTGGATTGTTATAATAAAACCTTAGAATGTGAAGATGATGGAGGGAAGACAATACTCTACAGGGAATTCAAAATCCCGTCTTAGTGAGACAGATACCATCCCTCCAAATGAAGAAGTATTGTAGGAAGGGATGCCCTTTGTATGCAATACAAGTAGTGAACTCTGTTGAGTACCAAAAACCAATCCTAGGGGATCACCCTATACTGAAAGACTATCCTGAAGAGGTATCAGGTTTACCTCCAAGGAGAGATATTGATTTCTCAATAGAGCTTGTACCTAGAGCAGTGCCAATGTCTAGAACACCCTATAGGATGAGTACCCCAGAGCTATTTGAACTCAAATTGCATCTGAAAGAAATGTTAGACAAGGGTTACATTCAGGTGAGTGTGTCTCCTTGTGGAGGACCAACCTTATTTTTAAAGAATAAGGATGACACACTCAGGTTGTGTATAGACTATATACAACTAAACAAAATGACAACTAAGAATAAGTACCCCTTGCCTAGAATCGATGACTTATTTGACCAATTGAGGGGTGCTACCATATTCTACAAGATTGATTTGAGGTCTAGATATCATCAAGTCTGAATTAAGGATGAATACATCCATAAAACTGTCTTTAGGACAATGTATGGGCACTATGAATTTGTGGTGGTGTCACTTGGTCTCACCAATCCCCAACCACATTCATGTGTTTGATGAATAGTGTACTCAACAAGTTCTTGGATGGATTTGTATTAGCCTTTATTGAGGATATCCTAATCTATTCAAAGGATAGAGAAGATAATGAATAACATATCAAGTTAGTACTCTGAGTACTAAGAGAGCACAAGCTCTATGCAAAGCTTAGTAAGTTTGACTTCTTCCAAAACAAATTCCACTACTTAGGCCATGTTAGCTCCGAGAAAGGAGTGGTAGTTGAACCTAATAAGATTAAATCCATTATGGATTGGCCTACACCAAAGGATGTAACTTCTTTTAGATCCTTCATGGGCCTAGCAGGGTACTATATGAGATTCATCAAGGGGTTTTCCAAGATTGGTCACCCAATCACCTCTCTACAGAGAAAGAGAGTTAAATTTATTTGGACAACAAAATGTGAGGAAAGTTTCCAGCACCTGAAACACCTCTTGATCCATGCCCCAGTGCTGAAAATTGCAGATCTAAATAAAGACTTCCTTGTGTGTACAAATGCCTGCAAGGATGGATTAGGTGGGATCCTCATGCAAGAGGGACATGTAATCTATTATGAGTCCAGAAATTTGAATAAACATGAAATAAACTATGTGACCCGTGACCTAAAGTTGGCTTCCATAGTAAATGCTTTAAAAATGTGGAGGCATTATCTCCTAGGCATAAATTCCGTACACATGAGAAACCATAGTGGACCGAGGTATTTATTTGACCATCCCAAACTAAATTTTAGGCAAGCTAGGTGGATGGCTCTCATCAATGAGTTTGATTTTGAGATCAAACAAATCAAATGGAAATAAAACAAAGTGGTTGATTCCCTTAGTAGGAGTATGAAATTAATTCACTTAGCAGTTGTAAGTACTTGTGAAACAAACCTCAAGGAAAGGGTTAAGAGTGCACATGCAGTAGATGAGTTCTTCAAAATAGTAAACACGCATTTAGAACAAGATCCCACATGGATGAATTATGATGGTTATTGATTGATGAGTGATGGAATACTAACATACAAAGTTAGGTTGTATATCCCAAATTGTGACGACTTGAAGAGGCTCATTTTTTATGAACTACACAAAATACTATATGCTATTCACCTTGATTATCATAAAATGATTACAGCCCTTAGGAAACTATTTTATTGGCCAAGGATGAAAAAGGATATAGTTGATTATTTGGATAAATGTTTAGAGTGTTAGCAAGTTAAGGTGGAACACCAACACCCCCACATGGATGTTGCAGCCCCTGCCTATTCCAGAATGGAAATGGGAAACCATTTCCATGGAATTTATCACGGGACTACCAAAAACAACCAAACAAAATGATGCCATCACAGTAGTTGTGGAAACATTGAGAAGGGCTTCCCACTTCATTCTGGTTTATTCCACTTGTAAGGAAATAGATATTAACAATATCTTCATGAAATAAATATTTAGACTGCATGGGATGCCTAAGGAAATTATATTTGATAGAGATGCAAAATTCACCTCACAATTCTGGAAATCTTTGTTCATTGGTTATGGAACAAAACTACTATTTAGTAAAACCTACCACCCTCAAAATCATGGGAAAATGGAGAGGGAGAATCGAGTGTTGGAAGACATGTTGAGGAGGCATGTTATGCATCAACCCAAGAAATGTGAATAGTATCTACCCCTGGTGGAATTTGCCTACAACAATGGTTACCAAGAATCCTTGAAAATGATCCCCTTTGAGGCCCTCTATGGAAGAAAATGCAATATCCCAATTAGTTGGGATAATCCAATGGATATGATTACCCTTGGACCCGATATGTTAATGGAAATAGAACAACAAATAATTCAAATAAAGAAAAATTTGAAAGTGTCCCAGGACAAGAAAGAGAGCTATGTAGACAACAAAAGCATCCATAAATAATTTAGAGTAGGAGATCATGTGTATCTCCATATTAAACCTATAAGAATCTCCTTAAGAATGGGAGCATGTGTTGAGTTGGCACCCAAATTTTTTGGACGTTTTGAAATCCTGGACACAGTGGGACATGTAGCTTATAAATTGGCCTTGCCTCCTACAATGAAGGCACATAATGCTTTCCATATTTGTTTATTAAAGAAATATATACATGATGTTTCTCACATAATTGAATGGTCTATGATCCAGGTGGAGCTAGAGGGAGAGTTCCATCTAGAACCGTAGTGTATCCTAAACAAGAGAGAGACTCCTCTCAGGAACATAACCATTGCACAGTTCAAGGTGCAATGGAAACACTTTGGTCTCGATGAAACAAATTGGGAAATGGAGAATGCCATGAAACATGCATACCCTTTTTTGTTCACTGCTATATATAAATTTTTTGGGGTATATAGAACACCGAGTATGGGGGAGGGGATTGTAACACCCATGTTTCCCCCATCTGTAAATATAAGAACTATTTTGACAAACTATAGGCAAAGGTGTTATGTACTTAAGGAAAAACAATGGACCTTGATTTATTTTTTATTTCATATATTTGATTTTAACATAACAGAGAAATGTTGAGATTTGTTGTAGGGATGGCCTTCACAGGTTACAATGTCATGAGAGGAATGGGAAAGAGGGAAGTAATTGTTGATTTAAATGAATCTGCCAAGCAATACCCTGTCAAAATTAAAATGGTGCATACTAGAACTGTCCCCAACCATGAAAAATGATTATCAGTCAAGATGGTAGTTAGAAAAACTTTTTTGGAAGTTAAGGAAGGATGGGAAACGTACCTTTAGGAAAATTCTAGCACGATCCACGAAGTCCTGGAGGAGAAGGAAAAAAAATAGGGTGCAGGTATATATAAAAGGGGATACACACGAATGGGTATAGGCCAAGAGCAAGGGGAGACAATGAGAGAATATAAGTTGTAGAGACTTCCTAAAAATCTTACAGGTATCCTCTCATGACATCGTACCCTCGATCGGGGGTGGCTGGTTGTAGCAGAGGTTAGCACAACCTTTCCTACGGTTGGGTGGAGAGCAGTTCACCCTACTGTAGTGGCCAACATACCTCATCGGTTGTAGATAAGTAACTTGTATTGCTCTGTATATTAATTTGAATGCATGAATGGATTTGATGATCTGTATGATGATCTCTGATGTGAACACCCAAATGGTGAGCATGATTGTGCCTTTCCCAGTAAGGGTATCTTGTTTACATAGAACACATCTACATGAGGAATCCTATATCTTATCTATAGAAAATCTTTGTAAATGTAGAAATAAATGCACGTGTGAATTTATAAGATGTTTCTGTAATATTGCAATGTGGAAGTGAGTATGCACTAGGGTGTTGTGGTATGGAAGTTTTGAAAGCGTGAGAATTCCCCTCGGTATGATGAAGCCAAGGTACATTGGGTGAGGATAAAAAATTACCTTGGAACCCAGGCGAAGAAGCTCTCAACAATCCAGAAACCCTATGGAGTAACACGAGGAAAACCCTCATGAAAATGACTAAGTCCATACTCAGACTGTTGAGCCAGTGGAGGTGCCATAATTCGCTTCAGAAGATTTTGGTTGCAGATTGGGCCCAACGATTAAATTTGAGCCCTTTATCGAGACAAAGTTGAGACGAGACCTCGATCGTTGGATCTGGAAGTTGAGATAACCTCCATCATTGGTTGTTTCATGAGGATTTCATTAGATCCTAGGATATCGACGACATGTCGAGGGTCATCAGATCTACTAGAAAAAAAGGCCACAGCCATAGATCTTCGAAAAATCTCAGGAGGGAGTTTAGCATCCTAGGGTACCAAAGCATCAGACCCTGCAAGAAATCTAAGTCCAAATCCTTCAAAAGTATCGATACACTAATGTTCGGGGAATAGGGTTTGAGCCCTTTGTCCCATGCCTTGTTGCATAAGCAAAAGGGAGAGGGAGAGGATGTGGCATCGCAATGACATAAGGTTCTAGCTTGGTAGCCACAGTGTCATGGGGGGGGTTGACACCTATCCATGTTTGGTTGCATATGAATAGAGAATGGGACCCTTTTGGGCCTTGGCCTTGGGACAAGTGCCTTGAGATATGATTCATAGGATCTAGTGTTATCGGGCTAATTGTTAAGTGCGGACAAAAATCAATCCCGCTAGATTCACTATGAAACTAGAACAAAACAAGACAATACACTACTCTTTCCTTAGATTTTATTTCAATTATCAAATGAGAAATGGATCTAAAACATACCTTTTAAATCTCGAAGATCCGACTTCGCCAATGCAATCCAAGCTCCGTCACGAGGCTTATGGAGAAATATCTTCAAAGAAACACAAGCCAACAAAGACAAGAATAACGGAGTCTATTTGATATGAAACTATGTACATGATCAAGGAATCATACAACATGAACAAATAACATTCATATAGCAAAGAAAAGTATATCTGTATTAAAGAATGTGGAAGAAAGATACAACCAGATGCCTTGATGTCATCAAGTTCCTTCCAACAGTTCCTTGCTTCCCACACACTTCTACTTCATGGATTCAGAGACTATAAATCTGATAGCTACTCACAATCTATCTTGACAAAGCAAAGTTCAAAGCCAACATACAAGCTCCAAAAAATCCAAGCTACAAAACCCAAGTTCAATCCAACTAACTTCCTCCATGAGAGCTCCTCTCTTTTTATAAGCTGAAGAGAATAAGGTGAGGAGGTTAGGATGATCCCACTAAATCATGAAAGCGAGTAAGATCCAAACAGTCCAGAGGCCACCTCACCATAGAATCTTCTCCTTCTAGAAGCATCGAGAAAATGCTTGTTTTTCCCATGTACAAAAATTTCCACACCCTAGCTATAGTGCAGCCTGCGGAAACTCCGCAACCCAGCTATAGAATAAGGTGTGGAAATCAGGCATTTCCGCACCCTGCGTATAGAGTAGCCTACATAAATCCTCCTAAATAGGGTTTTTACAAAGGAATATACAACTTCTTCTCTCAGGGAAAGTTCTTCTCCCTTCTTTCTTTAGGAATTCAGGCCACTGACCCCTCTGAAGGAAACATATAGGTTTACATCATTAATGGTCATAAGGGTGATGAAAATAATGTGTAACATTTGGTAAGCCAACAGATCATAGGTGTTGATTTCATTCAAACGGGGTCAATCAGATCCCAGACCCTTGAAAGTTTTCCTGCAACTCAAATCATGGGATGGGTTGATGGCCCAGTATCCGAAAAATGAGAGAATATCCATCGTCGATTTGTGGGAACCCAGATCAAATCCCAATCGTAGATCTTGCAAGGTCGTAAACTCGTGATGAGCTTGATTATGATCTCATAATCACATGATTAATGTAAATTATTCTCCTCCTAATCCCCATAATTGAAAGACTTCTAGATCAACATCACAGGTAAGTTCTGACACATGATGCCCGGTGGAGACATGGGGCGCAAATAGTGGTCCACATGCCACGACAATGGAAGGCCACATGTCACCCTAGGGTGGTGCCACATGTTGCATAGTTTTTGAAAGATCAGGCAAGGAACCTTGGGGAAAATGAGTGACACGTGACATGTGGTATGACTACCACATGTCATGCCACACATCATTCTATGTGTTTGCAGTGCTAGCTAATCTTGGAGCAGGTGTAGAATTAGGAACCAAATAATTTGGTTTCCAGGAGACCAAACGTCTCAGTGCTAGGTAAACACATTTTAAGTGGCGATTAGGCCATGCGTATGGCTAATGTTGGGGCATATACTAGGGTGGCCGCCAACACTCTCGGGAAGAGTGACACATGTCAAAACCTGACAGGTCAGTAAATAAAAGGGTGGATCACATCGGTCGACATCCCCGTAACGGGTATGACAGATCCGAACCGTTGGATCTAAATAAGGGTCAATATCCACCATGTATATTGTAACTGAGAACATGGGTCATAAACCAAGGATTAATTCAATTTAATCCCATCGTCACCATCAAAATTAATTCATCTAATCATCTCGTAATCCCCGACACTAAAATTTCTTAAAGCTCAGACCTTGGAACAAGCCCGACACCTAGTGCCCAATGGTGACATGGTGTGCGACGAGTGATCCATGTGCCATGACAGGTGTTGGTCACGTGTCACTCAGAGGAGGTACTAAATGTCACACAGATTTGGGATATTTGGACAAGGATCCATAGGGTAAAAGGGTTCCATGTGACAAGAGGTACAAATGTCACATGACAGTCGATGGCAGGGACACATGTCTTAACAAGAGGCCAATATTGGTCTAGCCACGTGTCTGTGGTGCCAGTGGGACCTGGGTTGGATCTGGAGGTGTGTAGTGGAAGTATTAGGTCACTAGAGGGCCCGATATCCAACATTTGGTAGCTATGTGTCACTATCTGGGTGGATGAAAGTCAGTGGCATGCGATAGGACCACGTGCCCAGGACTCCAATTCATACTAGATCGAGCATTGAGGGAAAAGGTTTATGCATAAATTCTTGGTGGGTCAATGGTCTGACAACTTAGTGCGACGTCAAACAACATCACCTAACCATTTCCCAACGAAAAATTGGCACCAAATAATAGGTCCATGTACACTGAGTGCCAAATCATCTCAGATTGGGTGACTCAAGCTGATGCGAAATGAGGATGAGGTCTGAGATCCGACATCCCGATGGACATGTGTCAATACCTGGTGAGGGTAGTTATCGAGTATTTTAGGAAGCTGAGTAATGAGAGTGGGATAAGTCGTGAGCCTAATGGGCCAAGGTTTCGATGGGCTAGGTATCAGGCGCCACATCAGTATCCATGTCAGATGGCTTAGGTGATGTGGGTGCCACGTGACAGTAGAAATGCCTTTGGCCAATAAAGGCCCTACAACTTTAAGTGGCCATATATTTTGATCCAAAATTCGGATTGAGATAAACTTATAGTCTTTGGAAATCTTTCCACAAGAGAAGACAATGACATCCTCAAGAAGAGGTCTAGAGATGGTTGAAGGAATGCAAAAGTTTATTACTCCATTCTCTTAAATGTTACCTAGGGGGTTGGGTGTGTTACATTATGTTGGCACAGGGGCCGACCCAGGGTTCAACTCTAATAGTGCACCAACAAACCCTAACTATTGGCCCTTTCGGCAGCACCTACAAAGCAGATGGAGTCTCACTCGAGGTAGTAATATGGTGGTTGCAGGACACAGGTGTCTACAACCAGAGGAAGTGCAAGATGATTTCAGAATAACAACGCAAGATAACCTAGAGATTCTTAACAGTATTATTCTTAACTTCGTGAAGTTAGTTATATTTCTTATCTTCAACAGGGAAAACAACAATGCAATAA
>ML796778.1:936773-956174 GCA_009831015.1 Picea engelmannii | reverse complement strand
TGGAGGAAATTTAGGAGTGGGTTCATGACCCGGTCTACTCTCGAACTCGTGATACCAAGTTCTTTAGAATATAATTTTCAATCCCCACTTGTTTGATCTCTAGTTTGTCTTTTAGTTTTTCTGTTAATATGAACAGTTGTAGGTAGGTAGCTCTAGTATTGACTTCCTTTTGTAATTCAATATATAGAAGGTTTGCAAAGTACAATATAAACAAGTTTGATGAAGCTCAACTTGTGAGGGGCTTGGTTTCCCTTAAGGTAGGTCTTCACGAAATAGTGTTGTGACTCTTTTTTTTTTGTATATAATGTGAAAATATAGATGTGTTTTTAGTTAAAATAAATAAATAAATAACTTGTCAATAATAATAACATGTTTTTAAAATATTTTTCATTCTTCTATGTTTATATGACACAAAATTGTCATGTTATTTACTTGTTTTTAATTGGTCAAATTTTAAATTATGTTTATTGTATTAAGAGAAGGGAATTACATATCATAATATAGATAAGAGGTATACTTTAAATTGAAAAAAAAAAGTTTTTAAGTGAAAAAAAATCCATCATAATATTAAAAATAATAATAATAATTTTTTAAAATAATAAAATACATTATTTTGTAAATTGGGTCTAGCTCATGGTTGTTGGTTGGAGTCTTATCCTCCTCAACGACATTATATTACTTGTAAATGACATGTTGAGCTTACAATGAGTATATTGTTGTAAAGGCTTTGTTGTTGACTAATAAAGAATCTAGGGTTTACCTTCTATACCATACTCAAAAAGGAAAAGTACCACTAAAATTGTTACCTAAAAACAAAGTTAAAAAAAATACACCATCTTAAATATCTTTTAATTTAATTATTCTTTTAATTAAAAATTTAATTATTTCAGAATAATTTAATTAAATTTAATTCTATTTTTTTTTCAAAAGTTTGCTGATTATCGTAAAAATCTTAACACTATTTGGGAAGTGGTGAATCATTATGAGATGATGGTCAAATACTTAAAGGAAAAAACGAATATTGGAAAATCCCACTTCAACAAACTATTTTTTGATCCGTTAGGATGCCCTGGATCACATAAATGCTAAAGGTGCTAAGCATGTTTCCTAAAATTAATCAATGAAGACATGAATGCAGCTTTGGAAGTAGAAGTCAAGGAGGTCGAATTACTCTCGCCTTTCCATTAAGGCCCGATGGCCTCACGGTCGGATTCTACCTAGGGTTTTACGAGCTCCTAAAGGATGATTTACTTAAGGTAGTACAGGAGTCTAAAAACAATGGAAAATTTTGTAGAGCCATGAACTCTACGTTTCTGGATCTGATCCCTAAAAGAAGGATGTGATCTCCTTTGACGATGACAGACCTATTTCCTATTGCAACCTCATTTATAAGCTTATGTCTAAGATTATAGCCTCTAGGCTAAAACCTATTCTCAACGAAATCATATGTAAAGAACAATTCAATTTCCTCTACAAACGCCAAATTCATGATGCAGTTTCCCTCGCCCAAGAGGCGATGCATTCTATTAAAATATCCAAAACCCCCTCAGTCATGCTCAAGCTCGACTTGTCAAAATCCTTTGACAAAGTAAATTGTACGTCGTTCCATCACATGTTTCTTATTCAAATGGGAACGAACTTGAACTCGGTGAAGTGGATCATGGGTTGCATTCAATTAACGTCCTTTTTTATTCTCATAAATGGATCCTCCTGAGAGTTGTTTGGAGCTTCTTTGGAAGGTTGCAAGAGGTTTTGTTGGTATTTGTTTTGCAAAGACCAAACAAGAAATTGAGTACCTGGAAAATGAGGTAAGGGGAAAAAGATAGAGCCTCACCAACATGCAGGTCTGGGAGGAAATTCAGGAGTGGGTTCATGATCCAGTCAACTCTTGAACCCATGATATGAAGTTTTTTAAAATAGAATGCTCAACCCACACTCCTTTGATTTCTAGTTTGTTTTTTAGTTTTTTTTTTTTAAGATGTAGTTTAAATGTTCTATATTTTTGCCCATTTTTGGTTATATTTTCTGACCACTTTTGCTTGAAATCCAGTCATAAATTGTTTAAATTGTAGATTTTAGTTGTTAAATTTGCATAATTCATCTGCTCCAAGGTTTTTTTAGGAAGTTGAATTCATTTATGCATTCAATGTCTAAAATGGGCAAAAAAGTATAACATTTTGACTATGCATGTAGCTCTATTAATGACTTCCTTTTGTAATTTAGTATATAGATGGTTTGTAAAATACACTGTGAACAAGTTTGATGAAGGTGGACTTGTGAGGGGTGACCCTTTAAGACAAGTCCACTTGTGAGGGGTGACCCTTTAAGGGGTATAGTTCCCTTTAAGACAAGTCCACTTGTGAATTTTATTTTTATTTTATTTTTATATAAAGTGAAAATATCAACTTGTTTTTAGTTAAAAAAAATAAAATAATTTATTAATACTAATAACATGTTTTTTAAAATATTTTTCATTCTTCTATGTTTATATGACATACAATTATCATGCAATTTTTTTTAATTGGTCAAATTTGAAAAGGGAATTGCATTTTATAATATATATAATATAGATCAGAGGTGTAATTTAAATTGGAAAAAAGAAATATTAAAATGGAGAAAGAATCGATCATAATGTTAAAAATAAAAGTAAAATAATCTTAAAATAATAAAATATATCAATTGGGTTTAATTTATATGATTTTTAGTTTAAGTTTTATCTTCCTCACCTTCGTTCTATTTTCATAAATGACATATTGAATTTATAATGAATATACTCATAATTTCTAAGAGGTCACAAGTTCAAATCTAGAGAGATAGGATATGTATACCTCCTTAGACTTTACACAGAAGGTCTCATACACCATGACCTTAAAAATAGATTATTATTATAAAGTGTTTGTTCTTGACCAATAAAAAAATCTAAATATTACCAAAAAAATGGAGTAACAAGAATTTTTCCCAAAATTATTACCTAAAAAACAATAAAATCTCTTTTAATTTAATTATTCAAAAATTGTACAATGTAATTGAAAATTAATATATTTATAATAACTATATTTATGGAATGTATTAGATAATAATAAAAAATATTTAGTATACAATGTAATTAATTGAAAATTCATATATTTATAATTTATAACTAAATATTTAATATATTAAATGTATTATAATAATAAAATATATCAATTCCTTTAACTTATATGATTTTTAGTTTCATTTTCTATTTCCATAAATGACATATTGAATAATGAATATACTTATAATTCCTAAAAGGTTACAAGTTTAGAGGGGTAGGATATGTATACTTTCTTAAACTTTACCAGTTAAATGATTCCACCTAGGATTTTATACACCATAACTTTAAAAATAGATTATTATGATAAAGTGTTTACTCTTAGTCAATAAAAAATCTAAATATTACCCAAAAATAAAGTACTAAGGATTTTTCCCAAAATTATTACCTAAAAAACAATAAAATCTCTTTTAATTTAATTATTCTGAAAAAGTTCCAGCTTAAAATAATGTACAATGTAACTGAAAATTAGTAAATATTTATGCCTAAAGGTGTACACCTATTGACAATGGGCACAATTAATGATCTTTTAACTTTATTTAACTTTAAACCCTAATCTGATGGCTATGCATTGAAGACGCTGGCATATTCTTAGTGGTCCTCCAAAATCAATGGATCAGATTTGTTGTTCATAACTTTCTTGCATTTATCAAGGCATCCTTACTTTTTAACATTTACCTAATCACATTAAAAAATAACTGTAAGGATATGTAATTGCCACGTTCCATTTATTAACCTAATGCACCCATTCTCAACCACTACCTTTCCACGTTCTCAGCTCCGAGTTAGTGGCTGTGCTAACTATATTTATGGAATGTATTATATAATAATAAAAATATTTAGTATACAATGAATTGAAAATTAATATATTTATAATTTATAATTAAATATTTAATATATTAAATATATTATAATAATATAAAATATATTATTAAATTATAAACTAATATTCATAAAATGCATATATTTATAATTTATAAACTAATATTCATAAAATGCATATATTTATAATTTATAAACTAATATTCATAAAATGCATATATTTATAATTTATAAACTAATATTCATAAAATACATATATTTATAATTTATAAACTAATATTCATAAAATGCATATATTTATAATTTATAAACTAATATTCATAAAATGCATATATTTATATTGGTTTCTAATATTTAATATATTATAATAATAATAAATATTTATAAAATATTATTAAATTAGAAACCAATATTCATAAAATGCGGATATATGTGGACAAGAATGATAAAAGCCGCCCATTATTTCACTCTAAATTTAAATTTGAGTCTAATGGCAGAGAAAAATAACAACATATAAAAAGGAGTACAGGTTGAGAGCCGGAAGAGGTTATAAAACGGAGAATAGGTCCACAGCCGGAAGAGGTGAACAGGTTTTAAAACGAAGCACAGGTTCAGAGCCGGAAGAGGTTATAAAAAGGAGCACAGGTTCAGAGCTGGAAGAGGTTAACTGATAACAGGTAGAAAATTACACCCGCAGAAACAGAAAAACCTTATTTTCTCCTTTTTAGGGTTTTTGCAGGGATGGTGAAGACAACGTTGAAATCGTGCACAATCCCGAGAAACAACAAGATCATAAAAGGTAAGCAGCAACCATAAACTGCGAGTCTTTTTTCAAGTTAAATCATATCATTATCAGCTCTGATACCCGGATGGTGTTTTTACAGTGGGGGATTCGGTATTGATGCGGCCCGCAAATCCGGGAGAGCTACCTTACGTAGCGCGGGTGAAGAAAATCCAAAGTGACGCTCAAAACCAGATAAATCTCTTCGTAAGATGGTATTACAGGCCGGAAGAATGTGAAAGAGGGCGACAATCTTTTCACGGCGAGAAGGAGCTACTCATTACAAATCACTCAGACACGCAAAGACTGGAGACAGTAGAGGATAAATGCATCGTCCACACTTTCAATAATTATATGAAGCTCGACCCCGTGGGCGAGGAAGACTACTTCTGCCGCACCAAGTACAACCCCACGGCCCCTCTTAAGGACCAGCACTATCCCGACATGGTCACTGTGTAAATTCGACCTCCAGTCTTCTTTACTTACTTATTTCTTTCTTGTGTTTCGAAACCCTAACCTGTGGGCTTCGGCGCATATATATATCTTTTACGCTCTCCCTTCTGTACGCCGACTTTTTTTTCCCTCTTTTGTTTTCAGGTACTGTACGTGCTTCATGCCTTATAATCCGGACCGTCTCATGATTGAATGCGAGCACTGTGACGACTGGTGAGTAACTTTTGTTTTTGTTTTTGACCTTTATATTCTTCTATCTATCTTGTAGTTCAGCAGTATTAAGCCAGTTTACACTCAGCAGTATTAACCCAGTTTACAACCAGTTTACACTCAGTAGTGCTACGAACCCTGTACATATGCTTTTCACTTGAATTCTGTTCAGCAGTATTAATTGATACATGGATGTTAAAACCTAGTATATGTGCGCTCTGATACAAGTCGGTCGACTCCTGGATTGGCTGGTATAGAGATCTCACAATCCCCATATTTTGCAGCACAGCTGTTAATAACTTACTAAGGATAATATGAACAAATAGGGAGTGGTAAGAGAATTCCTCTACACCATATTTTTTTATGGTCAAAAGTTGCATTACTAACAATGCAGAAAGCCTGTAATTATGGGCCTGGGTGCATTCCTTTTCACCTGGTTTCCGAGCTTGTGGGATTTTGTCCAGAGCAAGTCAAAAGGTGGATCTAAATATCGACGCACGCTTGTGGGATTTTTCCCAGATCTTGGTCAGATACGAATACCTACCTTTCCGAGCTTGTGGGATTTTTCCCAGATCTTGGGCTTTACTCGAAAGAACACCCAACGTGAGAAGACCAACAGACCTTCCTTCAGATATATAAACTGAGCCAACCAAAAGACAACCAGCATCGAAACTAAAGCAGGAACTTCAGTAGATGTGCGCTTTGATATGACCTAAACTCAATGAGCTTACGCATGTTTGCATTATTATATATCTAATTAAATTAGATTTTGTAACTCTGGAGATATTTAGTCTTTATTTTTTTTTTATTAAATTTTGTAATGTAATTTTCTTGTTTTGATTTTATTTGTAATATGTATATTATAATTTAGCTTTTTAAGATAATATTTGTAATATGTATATTATAATTTATTATTTTTAGATAATATTTGTAATATGTATATTATAATTTATTAATTTTAGATAATATTTGTAATATGTATATTATAATTTATCATTTTTGTTTTGATTTTATTTGTAATATATGATAAATTTTTTTTTTTATAGATAATATTTATAATAATAATAATAATAATCATTTTTTTAAGGTCATACATATATATCCTATTTTATTTTTTTCGGGATTTGAATTTGTGACTTCTTAAAAAGAAATACATGTTTTTAATCATTAGGCCAACTAAGGTTGACATGTATATTATAATTTATCGTTTTTGTTAGATAATAGGAAAAAGTAAAATTTGATAATAGATTTATTGAAAACTAAAACCATTTTTTCCTTTAATTAGATTATAATAATAATAATTTATTTTTAAGGTCATTTGACTAGTAAAGTCTATTGAGGTATGCATACCCTACACCTTCTGGATTTGAACTTATAACTTCTTAGGAGAGAACACATGTTCTTAACTATTAGGCCCACTCAAGCCCATTAAAAAAGCATAGCACAAAATGAGATCCATAACATATAAATAATTAACATATCATAACATGCAACATAGACAAATATTTTTTAATAATAAATTATTTATTTATTTTTTGTTTTATATATATATATATATATATATATATATATATATATTCTTCAATTAAATTAAAAAGCAAAACAGAAAATGAGAACCATACTATTTACATAATTAAGATATCAACACATATAATATATTCATATTTAGGGAAACACTTTTGAATAATAGTTTGTTATTTATTTATTTTTATTTTAAATAAAATTTTTTAGTTATAGTTATATTTATAAATAAACATAGATAGTTTTTATATTAAAAAAAATCATAGTATTTACATAATTAAAATATAAGGAGGTAACATATATTTAGCAAACACTTTACTTTTTAATAATAGTTTGTTATTTATTTATTTTTATTTTAAATATTTTTTTTTAATTATAATCATATTTATAAATAATTTTATAAAACTATTATTATAAATGACTTAATAATAGTTTGTTATTTATTTATTTTTATTTTAAATAAATCTTTTTAATTATAATTATATCTATATATATAGATAATCTTATAAAACCATTATTGTAATTGATTTAATGATTATTTATTATTTTAAATATTTATAATTATTTAAATATTTTTAATCTAATATATTATTTTTAAATTATATTTTTATTTTTTAATTTAAAAATAAAATAAAATAAAGATAAAGATAAAAACATATTGGTTAAGAACATGTGTTTCTTCTTAAGAGGTCACATGTTCAAATTCAGAGGGGGGTAGGGTATGTATACCTTCGTAGACTTTATCAGTCAAATCACTGGGCGGAGGGAGGTTCCTTGTCCCACAAGCAAGGGGGTCTCATACAACAATTTAGTGTGTTGGCTTGACCATGACCTTAAAAATAAATTATTATTATTATATTGGCTTTCGTAACTTTTAATTTAATTTATTTTTTTAATGGAATGTGTGTTTGTTTCTCACTAAAAATGAGAAACACGTCCATTTTTCGAGGAGATTGAGATTCACAACTAAGTTGATGTTTTCTTTGCATATGAATTAGTTAAAAATGGTTTCTTAAAAATCTTGCATGCTTTAATTTTTTATAATTTATAAAGGGTAAGTTTATATTAAATAAGAAAATTATATCTATTATATAAAATAATTTATTAAATGTTATTGTAAAGGAATACATTATTAAATATAGTAGTTTGATTAAGATAATTAATACTGAGTATTGGATGAGGTGACAATCCGCACACATGCGCCCATGGAAGTAAATAACCCTTGTTGTCATCCTTCCTTTCTGTTTTTTCAACATGTTCAACATTCAATCAATGTGGGTGGTGGTGCGCTTGCGCAGTGAGGGGGTTTTAATGGTATGCTCAAGGCGAGAGCCAAGATCTCACACTGGTACGAGGTGGATTTGGGCTGTCAACTCGGTCTTTATGGTGCTTCTCATCACCAATTTGGACACTATTTTGGAGGTAAGGCATGGCTCCTGTCATCGGTTTTGATGTGGTTATTGGTTTTCTCCTCCCCTCCTAGTATTCTCTCCCTCCGTTGTTATCCTCCCCTTCAGATTGCCAACTCCACTCCTGCCATTACAATGTCGCATGAGAGGGGCAAGCCGAAACGCGATCCGACATACTATAACTTCGTGGCTAGACAACGTCGATCGTTCCCTTCCTCTGCTCCAATTCCACCTCCCCTCTCTGACCCAAGCCCTGCTAGTCTATCCTTGGAGAATTTACCTCACACTGATCAAAATCAGATGGAGGAAGACAACCACGATTTTCGTTGAGGAAGATTTCTCTTTGGCCTCCACAAGCACCTCCACATTCTCTTCTTTTTTCCGCCTCAGGCTTACAAGCTCCCCCCCACAACTCTGCCCGACAAAATCAGGATGTCGTCCCCACTTCAACTATGGAAAATTGCCCAGTTGAGGAAGAGATTCCTCTCTCTTTGCATGATGATAGAATTCAGGCATAAACTCAACCATAAATTGAGCCTCAACCTGTTGTATCTTCAGTGCCAGAGGTGCCAAGCTTATGTTGCCTCCCAGAAGAGCACCTGCAACTCATTTTCGACATGAGAATAGACATTGCCAACCAGCTTCACCGTCAGACTATCCTCTGTTGACACATGGATGCTCTTTTTGATCCTCTTTCAAGCGAGCATGTCAAGCACAGATGCTCGACATGCTGCTAACCATATGTGTTTGCTCCTGCATGGCCACTATCTCCCAGTGGCAATGACAATCCAGGTTCTCCCAACGTTTCATTTTTCATTTTGCTTGTCATGTATCTATGTTTAAAATAGCTACAGTTACAACTTTGTCTAGGCTAAGTTTTGTTTTTTAGTTTCTCATAAATTTTGACACAAACCTGAATGTTTGCTCTATACTGCCATCTGTTCTGGTTTCCATATATATGGCAGAACAGGTGGACAACATTGCTATTTGTAATAATTTGTTGATTGATTAAAGAAATACAACTTTACTTAAAAAAAAATATAATTAATAATAAAAAACAATTAAAGTTATGATATTCTTTTAAGTTATCTTTATTAATAAATATGGTTTAAATAGAATAATTAAAAAACACATATTTTTATGTTCAAATCAATCCATGTTGTTTGAACTTTCTTTTTTAATTATGTTGGAAGACAATTTGTTTAAGTTTTGTAAAATGGTACATTTTATTATTATTAATGTATATGGTTTTATGTTCCCTATGACATTGAAAATATGACTATGTACAAAAACTACCTCATCTGAATGTTTTACATCTCAAAAATCCAAACTACATTGTGTGCATTAAAAGAAAGAATTTGGAGACTACAAGGAAGATGAAAATGAATGGTATAGTGTGTAGATGCTACATTTTCAACTATGGCCTTCTTATTGGTAGTCAAATTACTGATGTTCATTATTAGTGACATAGAAATACCAAATTGTTGCAATATGTCTCTTATTTACTGCAAGACAATTTCCATGGTGAAGAAAAAACAAGTTTGAGTAAACAAAATTTGTCATTATTTTCAAGTGGAGGAGGTTCTTTGAATTAGATAAGATAAACTTAATGTTTGATTACTTGCGTTGAAAAAGAGGTGATAGACCTATTAAATATTTTTCCAAATCCTTGGAAACTAAAAAAGCAATGGAGAAAACTATTGCTCTCAAAGAAATGATTGATGAACTAACTGACCTAGAACAAATTGAAAATGATTTTTTCAACCATTATAAAATGGTGTTTCAATCCAAACCGATTATAGAGGAATAAGAGGAAAACATGCATAAATACTTGGGCGTGATCCTACCTTCACATAGGAGTAGATGATGGTGTGTGAAGAAGCATTGATTATTGATGAGTTGATAATGGCCCCAAGGGAATTGTGTGATAACAAAGTACCTAGATTGGTTGGCTTCTTGTGCAAGTTATACAAGGCAATGTGGGATTCAAACAATGAATTTGAATGCCTCACTCACTTCATTAGCTCCAAGGTGAAGGAGTTTGTCAAATCCATCCACCTTAAGTAGTTCTACACTTGAGGGGTCACATACCTTAGGGTCAGTTTCGATCATGTTTTCATCCCCTTCATACCCATGTGCCTTAGGTTAGGCTTCATTAGGCTCACCACCACATTTAAGCATTTCCCTATCTTGTCCTTTGGGCACCATCTTGGTTGCAACCCCATAATCTTGGTCTTCTCATCTCTTGATTCATTATGCCTCCTACTATGATAAAAGTGCATAACAATGTGACTAACTATTCCAAATGTACATAGATTCTACACCTCCATCGTTACTTAGACACCCATCACCATCTGAGGTTAAACTTTCTTACTTTATCCCTTAATTTTTCTAAATGAGAGGTGTTAGATCCACATAGCCTTTCATACAATTAGTCACACTAAAGACTTGGGTATCTAATGTCTCTAACTACTCTCCATATTTCTTGGTAGGTAACAATTCTTGTCTTCGACATGGGGAGCACCATATGTCTAGCACCCACAAGTTTAGTCAGGATCTAGTGATGTGGATCCTAATCTTGATTACCTACTATGTTGCACCCTTGTAAAGACAAGATTCATGCCTCGTGCTCGACTTGACTAGGTCACCCTTCTTGTTCTCTTACTTATATCATCGATCCATTTGCACGATCTACCCTCTCCTCGTTTGTTATCCCAAGTTGATTAGAAATATTTTTTCAACTCTTTTGAGTAGTGCTTTAACTAGCCGTGACATGAGAACACCTTTTCCTAAGCACTCCCCCTATTGCACATCCCATGCTATAGGCACTTCTCCCTACTATCCTTGGCCTAATCACAACCTTGCTCTTGTGATGCCATGAGTTTGAGTGTTTCTCCTAATATACTTTTTTAAGCTTCTCCTTTAGGTGGGTATTCTAGTGCTCAAGCTCTTATAGGAATGTCTTGATTCAATGGACTTGCACAAAAGCATACATGTGCATAATCACAGTTCCACCATGCTTTAATTTTCATGCATAGTGGAACTATGTCTCTAGAGGTTTTGCACAATTATAAATTGATCCAATTTTGGTCATGAAAACTCTGGTTTCTTGTATCACCACTTAGAGAAGTTTGCTACAAGAATTAAATTTTACTGGAGAGAAGTTTGTTACAAGATTACACGGAGTGGAGAAAAGCTTGTTAAATAGCTTGAGTTCCATTTGGAAGGTGTCCAATTTTATTTAAAGCGACCCATAAAAGAAATATGAACAACTTACAATTATCTTGTAGAATTTTTTAACATGTATAATTTTATTTAGGATGTTTGAATATTTTCATATTTAATTCAATATTAAGGAGAAAATGTGATATAATCATGGTAGTCTAAATATGCTAGGATTTGAACATTTTCATATTTGTCCTACCATTTATACCCAAAATCCACTTATACATTTAGAATAATTATTGAGATTGAGGAATTAGGGTGCAATAGGAGTTTTTTTTTAGGGTGGTAAATCTATTTATGCATTTAAAAATGCAATTTCAATAATGAAAAATTGCAATTTCACCAAAAATTATATTATTAGTTGCAGAAGAAATTCAAATCATATAAAATTTAGACTTCATTATTTTTACCTACAAAATGTATTTATTAACTATATAATTATATCTATCATTAAAAAAACCAATAAAAAATTAAAATATAGATAATTTGGCACTATCCTACAGAGTATACCTATCTACTGGCTCAACTTAGTTAAAATTCCTTCAACATCCTTGCATCTCATCAAACAACTCATCACAAACTTTATTTGGCGTGGGTCCAAGAAAACAAATGGCTTCCACCTAGCCAGCTGGAAAAAGATCGCTCTTCCAAAGGAATGCAGAGGTTGGGGTTTATGGAATATTGAATGGTTTGCTCAAGCACTAGCAGCGAAGTCATGCTGGAGAGGCCTCTTTGGCGGCGAACTATGGAGCATAGTATCGAGGAAGAAATATCTGAAAGGAATCGATGTTCCTTCCTGGATCAAAAGGAATAACTTCCACTTCCCAAATGCTTCCATCATTTGGAGATCCCTGTTGTCAGCTCTACCTATCATTTTAAGGTGGTTAGCATGGACTGTGGGAAACGAGAACCTAATTTCTCTCGGCCTTGATGCTTTTATTGGAGGTAATGACAGGTGTTTCTTATCCCCAACACTTGTATCTCATATTCACAATCTGAACATCTACACTCTTGCCCAAGTAGCCCGTCCCAATGCTACAACCCCCCCAATTGTGTGGTTAGACTCTAATCAATTAAAGCTAATTGGAATGCTTGCTAAAGAATGGGACTTGTTCGTCCTCGCCCTTCGAACATATGGAATCACTTTATTCGAATCAAATGACCATCTGGTCTAGTCATGATATCGTTCAATGGGTATTGTTCCTATCAACTCTGATTTTCAATCCATCATTTATTCAAACATTAAGGTTGAGAAATGATGGTGGTACAAAGCCATCTGGCTGGTAAAAATTCCAAGTAAAATTATATATTTTGTATGGTTATGTTTAAAAGACAGTATACTCTCCGGGGTCAACTACCAACGCAAAGGGGGAATCGGGCCTGTTGCTTGCAGCTTATGCCTAAACGCCGAAGATTCAACAGATCACATTTTCAACTCTTGCAAAGTATCAAAATCTCTATGGAAAGAGATCCTTGCTCAATCGAAGATCCATGAGGAATGGGGAGACCAGAACCTAGAAGGAAATCTTCTCAATTGGTTTTTCAGACACCCAAAGAAGAGACACGTCCCCTTCATGGTGATATGGGGCATTTGGAAATATAGGAATAAGATTTTATTTGAAAACTGGCAAAGACAAGATTCAACCATTGTAAAAAATATCTTTTTATCAATCCAAGAATTCCAAGAAGATTCAAAACCAGATAAGATGGATTACATCCTAAGCCTTGTATATTTTGATGATTCTCCAATCAGCTACTTTGATGGGGTTGCCATAGGGAACAGGCGTGGCATTGGTTTATATATTAAACTCAACAATGCTCATAACTACAAGGCCTTTTTTGTAGGTGGAGAGGCAACAATATGAAAGCAAAAGTTTTAGGACTTTGGGGACTTTTACATTTGGCTACATTTCTTTCTTTGAGCAGGTTAATGATAGTCGGAGATTCCAAAGCTACCATTGAATGGATTAAAGGTGTCTCAAGCCTCAATTGTATCTATCTCAGACCTTGGCATCATAAAATAAAAGCTCTTCAAAAACAATTTGAAAGTGTAAAATTCATTCATGTGCACAAAATCTTCAACCATATTGCTGATCATCTCTCAAAACAAGCACTGGATTGCTCCCCTGAATGGCTCTTTCTTGAGGAGAATTTAGATGGAATTACACTGCACACACATAAAATCTCATTGTTCTAACCTCATTATGACTTTTCTAGATCTTAATTTTTGATATAAGACAATGCTATGATGTAATGTTGTACTTAATAGGAAAAAGTCATTATCAAGGATGATATAGTTACATATGTTTTTGTAATCAAGGTATATGAAACTTTTGATTTTCTCATAATAAAATATAAAATCAAAAGTAGAATAGTTTCACTTGATTCTTAATAAAATAATATTATGATAGTTTCCCTTGATTCTTAATAAAATAATAAAATAACAGTGAGACTGCTTTTTGCCGTCACTTAAAAGAATAAGAAAAATATTTATGAGAAATCCACAAAATATTCACATATATCATTTAATATTAAAATAGAGTAAAACATATGATTGGCTTCAAAGGGAGGAGAAAGAAAATGGAAAAGCATCGTACGATACTCAGGTCTTGGTTTTGATCGAGGTAGGGTTTGAATACTAGCTGGTTGGTGGCGTAGACGATGAAACAAACTGATAGCACGATGTGAAGGTGGACGAAAATTGTCCCTGCAGCAGCCAAAAAAACTGCGTTTTCAGATTGTAGAGGGCTTTCCGAGGTTGGGGTTCGAATCACGCCAATGGCGAAGTCGGGGACGGCAAAGGAGCCGTTGCAATGCTGCACCATTAGAAGTAACGGCAAGGTCGTTAAAGGTAAGCCGTAGCAAAAAATACAGATTATTTTCTGTCAAAGAATATCATCAGCTATTATGATATACCCTACTTAACTAAATCGACCTCGGCCCGAGGTCTTTTTTCTTAACAGTGGGGGATTCTGTCCTGATGCGTGCTCAGGATCCGGACGAGCCGCCTTACGTAGCGCAGGTGGAGAAGTTCGAAAGAGGCGCGAGAAATAATGTGAAGGTTAGAGTGCGGTGGTATTACAGGCCGGAGGACTCGAAAGCTGGGCGGCGCCAGTTCCACGGCGCCAAGGAGCTCTTCTTGTCTGATCACTACGACACCCAGAGCGTGAATACCATCGAGGATACCTGCGTCGTCCATAGCTTCAAGAATTACTCGAACCTCGAAAGCGTGGCCTCCGAAGACTATTTCTGTCGCTTCGAATACACGCCCATAACTGGCTACTTCAATCCAGACCGGGTGCCTGTGTAGGACTCGATGCCTTTTGTTTTCCTTCTGTGTCTCGAACCCGCGACCTCTGGGCCTCTTTACCTTTATCCTTTACGCTGAGTCATTTTGTTATATTTCGTTGGTCATGTGTGTCGAATTCCCGACCTCACGGCCTCGTCACCTATATCATTAGGCCGACAATTTATTTTCTTTTCTGGGTACTCCTTGTGTTTCGAAACTCGGACCTTACGCCTCGTCGCCTCTGTTTGAAGTCAACTTATTTTGTTGTTTTTACTTATTTTGCTTCCAGGTACTGCACTTGTGAAATGCCTTACAATCCCGATGATCTAATGGTGCAGTGTGAGGCATGCAAGGAATGGTGAGTAGAATTTTTTCGATTTTGTTCATTTTGTAAACTTTGGAGAAAAGGTCCTCCCATCTATCTTGTCAACAAGCCCTATACATGTCTGACTTTCATTTCTAGGCCTTGCTCCTGTGTATGTAACTTATAGAGCATCTCTCGGTTTGTCAATTCTACGTTGCATAGGTGAATAAAGCATTATGACACCGTGCTTAGTATTTTTGGTTACATTACGTGACCCACAGATCACGCTCAGAAATTTTAGCTGCATTACCTGGCACACCGTTCACTCTTAGTAATTTGAGCTATGTTACTGGTCTATATTGTTTCCAATGGTTTCCACTTAAGTTGAATTTAGAAGTTTTAGCTGCATTACCTAGCACACAATTTACTCTTTGAAAAATTAGCTACGTTACATGTCCACATTATTTCCAGTGGTTTCCACTTCAGTTGAGCCTAGAAATTTTAGCTGCATTACCTGGCACACAGTTCACAATGTAATTCTATATACCTTACTTGTTGGTATTATTTCCAATGATTTCCACTTCGGTTGAACATTGGTTGAAGTATTATTTGATACATATCTGCTTAATCTTATAATATATACTTTTTGATAGAACCTAAAAGCTTGAAGTATGCTTTGATTCCACAAAACTTTAGTATATATATGCTTTTTGATAGGAACTAACGCTGTGAGCTTTAAGTATTACTTTATCCTTCGATACATCCGCACTATACCTTAGGGTACATAGGCTTTATAGAGCATATGAGAATATGACGTTCCATTACATATATGTGAACACGCAATCTTTTCAAAATATTGAAAAGTAAAGAGTTTATGCTTTCCAAAAAAAAATAATATTTAAAAACAACATTACCTTATATTAAAAAGGTAAAATGTTTAGTCTTTCTAAAGGATTATATACAAAAGCTTTCCAAACTATTAACAACCTTCCAAACTATTAACAACCGGAGCGTTTCTGTTATTCAACAGATTTAATATTTTTCACTTTTTCAGTAGTGGAAATAAGCATTTCTGTTTTTGTCTATTGCATCTGGAAATAAGCATCTGTTTTGTGTTCTTCTGGAACTGTTTCTACCCGTTACCATTCATGCAGTGATATGCAAGGACTGTATTTTTAATGAATTGAAACAGTGGTGGTTTTCTAAAGGAGAGTCTATTTTCCTGTTTCTGAATCAGAAAACCCTTTTATTTATTTAGCTACTACGAAAAATACAACAAGAATAGCATGATTTTGCTTAGTACAACGACAATAAAAAGTATTTGTTGTATAGAACTTATTTACTTCATTTTGAAGATGAGTTTTTGAAATTATAGCATTCACTTGACAACTTGCGTGCTTTATCTATCAAATCCATAGGTTGTTTTCTCATCACGGGCAAAAAAAAGTGCAAATATGGTGCCAAGGTATTTTGAAGAATGTTATTATTTAGGTAGGTGATTTTGGTCAAGATCATGGTTTTTGATGGATATAAGGTTCTATTGGGTTTAGGTCAACTTTGATGGGAGATATGTATGCTTGCATAAACTTGTAAAAGGTGTTGAAAGTAAAATAGGTTATTAACAAGCTCAAAATTTCAATCCTCAACCTCGACCACATGTGGATTGAAATTTATGCACCTATGAATTCTTGTTTGATGCAATTCATGTCAGGATCCATGTCTCAGCATTGTCATGGCTAGTGACCTTTGCCATCCCGACCCCTTAGACTTGGGAGATAACTTCTTTTGCACAGACAGATTCCTCAAGCATCGCACGACATCTATTTGTCGAATTACAATAGTCAAATTCATTTCTCACCCTTACTATCAATAAGCATCCCATTGCATGGCATTCAATTAGGTCTCTGCGTTTGCTCATATAAAAAGCATCGCACACAATGAGCAATATGAATTCTTGTTGAATTATTTAAAACACAATGGCCAATGAGACCTACAACCCTTGCCTTATTGGCACAAGTATGTTTTTACCAAATATTGGCCACTATTCATTGAGTATGCATATATATTAGCTTGGAGCTACAAGGATTTTAAGGGTATTCTAGAAGATATTGGTGTTATGCACATTTGATTACTAGACGATGCTAAAATGGTCTAGTAATGCCCACCTTAAATCCCTCACCATCTCCAAAATGTAGTAAAAGCTGAAATTGCAAATTGCTAGCCACGACATACATTTTCCCTATCTAAAAAGGTGACTTGGGTTGTCCTTAAGTGACAAAAAGATAGTCTCCTTCAACTTCTAGCTGAAATTGACAAACTGCTAGCCACTAAATACATTTTCCTTATCTAAGAAAGTGAATGGAGTTGTCCTTATGCGATGAAAAGATGGTCTCCTTTGACTATTTATAGGCTTTTGCACACTTAATAGGGTGACTATATGTGACCTTGTTCCCATCCCTTTCATTGATGACATCCCCACACATGTCCAAGGGAAAGAATGTTACTCTTTTAGAGTTTGATTCAACATATACCATCGGGTCAAAATCATGTATTTTGGAATATATTACACCATTGCCGCAACTATTGTGTCTCTCTTAACCGCATTAAATGCCTTTTTCTCCTTTTGGGAAATTGGTAGGACACATCATCTTTCACAAAGGCTTATGAATTGATCAAGAGAATGTGAAAGAAAGCCATTCTTGACATGCCAAGCATCCATGCAATGTTGGAACATAGGTTATTGTCATAAATTTATTCAAGGCTACACCCACATAACCTAGGGATGGGAACAATTACTAGTGAAAGATACATTTTGACTGAATAGAGTCTATTGGGCAACATTCAGAACACTAAAGCAGAAGATTGCTCACACAATGATTTTGGTGCAACCCAAATGGGACAACACATTACATATCCATATTAATGCTTCCAATATTTCCATTGCTGTGGTTCTTTTACCACTTTACGGTGATTACATTGATCATCCCATTTGATTCTCTAGTGGAAAGTTTGCTTCAGTAGAAAAAAATTACAGCATTGAGAATAAAGTTCTAGCCATGGTATATCTTGTACAAAATTTTCAATGTTTCTTGCTTGCTCAGATGTTCAACTTTTATGTTGATGATCAAGCCTTAAAACACATTATCAACAATTCTTTTCTATAAGGATTCTTAGTCATCTGGTTATGCTAAGATAGGAATATGGTTTTCTTTCCTTTGTTCAGCTTGGAAAATGAAATATCCCTGATCCGACTGATCAAGATATTTGCTACTGTTCTACTGCTCTGGCGTGCAGATCTGATACACTGGGGGTTTCTGGATGCGTTTTAGCTGTGTGATTGTGTTTGCATGTTGGTTATTGTGGTTGCATGTTGGTTATTACATGTGCATGTTGCATAATGAAGGTTTAACAATCATATAAAGACGCATACAAGAGTATAGAATGTCAACTGCTCAATATCATGAATAATAATCGTTCATGCATGGAAGTACAAATAACCTACTGAAAATATAGAGTCTAGACATTAGTCAGATCTCCTGGATCTGTACTGGAATACAATCAAATAACAAAAGAAATACCCGTGACCGTAAGAAGATAGCAGATCTGCTGCATGCACGGATAGATAGGCAAAACTGAGCGATCCCGGGGAAAACACGGTAACCGCTACCAGCTGGAAAACTCGATCTAAAGAATCCACCGTCAGAATGGGCTCGAAACTGCTCCAATCAATGCGCCCTGGCCTCTACACTGGAATAACTGTCTGTCGGAACTTGGATCGGACCTCTACGGCACTGGATCTGGACCCCTGGGGGGTTTGCGCCCCTCCTTGGGCACTGGATACGCCCCAAAGGATTCCACCGTCGGAATTGGTTGCTATATAGCTCAAAACGATCGTCTCATCCAATGATGAAATGGGTCGGAAGGGTTTGGCCGGATCTGATAGGGAACACCTGCATGCAACACCAAATGTCTGTCCGGAATGACTGCGCCCAAAATGGCTGGATGGATCGATTTGCAAGATTCCACCGTCGGAATCTGATGATGAATGGCTCAATGGAAGCGCCCTGGCTGGATCTCTACTGGGTCGGAATGAATTTGCAATCGGGACAACGGTCTACTGCAGATCTCTAAACCCTCAAAATGACTTGCGCCCTCCTTGGCTGAGCTGCGTCCTCCACAATAAACTCCCCTGAAATGAACGGTGAAATACCTGGATGGTATCTCCGATGGGCTAGGGTGTGTCTCTCAACACCGAAACCGATCAATGGTGGTGGTTTCCTCCAGAAATCCACAAAACAGTAAGGTCGGCTCTCC